>KN470083.1:45599-70916 GCA_000787095.1 Periophthalmodon schlosseri
AGTGTTAGGGTACATGGTATGGTAGATTTGGTGCACCGTGAAACTTGGAGGCCTAGAACCTGGCAATAACATTTCCATGGAAACCAGCAAGTGACGGAACTCTGCTTCAGAAAGGTTACATAGTGCACCTTTAACAACACTGACATTTCGAGAGGCGAGCAAAGTTTAATACACTATTTTGAAAACATTCCAGGACTAAACTCAAAACACCAATCCTTTATTGCATTCACTGAACACTAATGTAGCATATCAGTGTCTGTCACACTGGCATGGGGCCCCGCGGGTTGCTTCCTCCTGCCTACTGCCTTGTAGGAGTAGGTGGTTTGGTGACTGTAAACTGCCCGTAGTGAATGCATGGGGGAGTGGGCGGGTGCCTCTCAGCTCTGCAATTAAGCGTGTCCTCAGGCTCATGATACAAGTGTTACAGGAAGACCCAGCACCCCTCCACCTGCGACAGGAAACAACCGTCAATGCTTTGTTTCAGTTAATTAATTAGATAGCGACTGTAGTGCGAACTAATGTGGCAGGGTGAATACATGTGCTAGTATAGGTCTTAATATGCAGCAATGTGTTTTATTTTGTTGAATTTGATTTATTTACCTATATTTTTTATTATTAAAGGAGACATATTATGATTTTTTTCTAGTGCTTGATAATAAACTATAACCAGTTTTGCCCATTGTAAAGGGCAAAATTTGTCTTAAATGGTTAGTAATAGAAATGGGACCATTGACTTTGTGTTAAAAATGAAGAATTGATAAGCTCCTACTCTTAATAGTGACATTTTACCATAGCAAGCATTGTTATTTACATATTTGTATGCTAAAAAATGGCTACATGACATTTTTGAACGTTACATCTATGACCCAGAGCCAGATTTTTTTGAATAAATGCAAGTTAGCATAGGGAAGAGAGCAGGTATAGGGGGTAGGTGAAAATAGACATTTTCTGAGCACTCAAACACGCATGAATTTAATCGAAATACAACTCTGAGTAAACAAAATAAATAAATATGTCCCCTTAAAAGGGCATATATTCATTCATTTATATATTGGACTGGCAACTGACTGTACAATAGGGAGTAGGCCTACATCTAGATAAAATGAAGATTTGAAATTTGAGTCTAACAATAAACTTTAAAAAGACTTTCCCATACTTTTTGATGCTATAGTTTCAAAGAGACAAAACAAGTTCTTCATTCTTTTAAACATGCCATTGTTGTCTCCAGTTATTGACAGTAAAACCAATACCTAAAAGGCAGCTTCCTGTGTAAACAAATAAGCTAAACGGCGCAGGAAACAGGCTTACATTAAATAATGCACTCCCACTCTGTTCTGGAAGGCCATATGTGGAGGAAAGGAGTCTTGCATATATTACCATTTATGTGCCCACTTGAATCAGCACAATAGACCTTGTGTATAGTAATTCATTCATAAAACATTTGGTTGGTGTAGATTATAGGTCATGTGATGTCATAACCTTCAACAAGCCAATAGTGTTTTTTGCTGGTAAACTGTCAACATGCAATTTTCTCATCCTGCTTTAAGGTTAATGTCTCTGCCATAGGATGCACAGTATGCCTCTCCACACAAAGCAAACACAATTACTACTAACAATCAATCCCCCTCCATGTACATTTTTAGCCAAAAAATAGATTAAAGTAAAAACATGTTTGTTTGTTTTTTCTATTTTTGTTGTTTTTATTGCACTGAAAAACGTAATAAAAACAACCAAAAACATGTATCCTTACTTGCATATCCACAAACCTGACTTTTACTGTTGTAGTATGGTTCTGTTTCGATGGAATCATGCTGGTGATGTACCACCTCCAGAAAGCTACTCGGTGGAGCTTTAAAGTATAACACAGTGGCAATATTTTTCATTTGTCAGGTGAGAGGACATTACTCCACCAGATTAATATGTTGACATTTCTTGCCTATTTCTTTCAAAAACTGTAGGCTGTGTCTCTTCATAATAATATGAATATAAAATTGTCCCCTGCCCTCCACCCAAAATTCTATCAAATTTTATAACATGAATGGATCTTATTATACTTTGACAAAGATTTTGGTTTTAACTGAAGTTTTAGAAGTCGTTTATACGATACACGGGTGTAGCAGATGGGGGCACTGGGGTGCACACGTGCACATTTGACCACATCCTATTTGATACTTTGTGTGTGTGTGAGACTGTGGGTGTGTGTGTGAACCCACGAGCGGAAACACCATTTGCATCTCCTCTCATTGCGCCTAGGTATTTGCATGGTGATCCCGTCGTCATGGTTACGGGGAGCAAAGGGAGAGGCAAATTGGTAGATTAGACCGCAAAAGAAGAGACAGAACCAAAACATCTCATTTTCAGAAGTGAGAATACATGCAGGACAAAAAAGTCAATGTTTAACCTAAATAGAAAATTCTGATGAGGATTCACAAATAGACAAGCAAAATAGAAGTCAAAGCTAATTTTGTCTACTGTAAAGTTTGCTGTTAAAAGTTCACTATACAACTTTTCTGATGGGGGGCTCGCCACCTGCTTGTCTCCATGGAGATTTGGAATGTTCCCAAATAAACATCTTACATTTATTCATTTACAGGGGCTTTTATTTATTAAAAAAACAAACAAACAAACAAACAAACAGATACTTTGAAAAACATGCATTCTTACTCAGAACAGAGTCACCTTTCCACAGATCTGACCTGTAACTAGGCCAGGTGGTGCTCGTCTCCAGACAAATAAGTTTAATGCCATACTGTGGAACATTTCAGGCAAAGCAATAACATCTTCACAGAGATGAGCAAGTGGCGGACCTTCAGCCAAAAA
Source organism: Periophthalmodon schlosseri (assembly GCA_000787095.1). NCBI lineage: Eukaryota > Metazoa > Chordata > Actinopteri > Gobiiformes > Gobiidae > Periophthalmodon > Periophthalmodon schlosseri. The sequence goes on from KN470083.1 coordinate 48,420, forward strand.
GTTACATGAACCTTTAAGCTTCAAACTTCAAATAAATGTTGATATTTTAGGTTGCTAAGCAGTTGTACCAGAACACGTGAATAAAAGTTTGATGAGGTGAGTTACATAAATGTAATTATTACACAGGTATCTCTAGGTTAAGTGAACACAAAAGCCCACACATAAATAGTCCTGTTGTTAATCAAAGTTGTTTTCAGTTTGATAATGTAAGTGGGAGATCAAATATTCCTCCACTATTGGGTGTCAACAGCAACCCACACAGCATTTTGTAGTGTTTTTTCTGTAATGTCCTTGGAATATGTACTTTTTCAGTATCTTTCCATAAAAAAATACATGTAAAATTGTATCCAAACATTGAATGGCACTGTATTACTTAATACAAAAACACCATAGAATACAATGTTGCAGAAACTGAGTCAACCTTATGAAAATAGTGCTACATAACGATACAACCTATAACCGATATGGTTTACTAAGTTATGTTACTGACAATATGGTGAGAGCAAAAACTACCGTGTGGATTCTGTTGGTTCAAATGTAAATGAAATACAAAATACCTTCTGTTTTATTGTCTCATTATCATCTAAAGTTATCGATGCCTTATTCAGCCCTGTTTCCTCTGTGGCGTCATTAGTCAGAAGGACAAAGTGTTCCCATCACTCAGCTCTGACAGGTGTCACTGAAACACAACACTCATTGATCACAATGGTGTCTGCTCTCTGGGGGTTTGACTTAAATATATAAGACATTCAGCTATAGATGCGACAAAGAAAGTGTTTAATTATACAAATACTGAAAAAAATTAGAAAATGGAAGTCAAATTGCAAAAGAAATGGTTTGACAAGTGACCGTTATTAAGTCACTTGTCCTGGTTTGGTCTTGGTATGAGCCCACAGTTTAGTTCTGATGTAGACTTGATTTGGTCCTGTTTTAGTCCTGGTCTCGTCCAGGTTTAGTTACAGGTTTAGTCCTGGTTTAGTCCCTATGCTTTGATGTGATGTATGTGCAATTAGGAATGCAGATAATACTATATTGTGGTAGAAAAGTAAACTTTGAACTAGATCTTATTTATTTTTGTTATCTCCAAAGAACCAACAAAGTTCTAGGCTATTCCAGATAAGTCCACTGCCCTGACAGGTTGCCTTAGTGGCACTGGTTGAAAGATGGACCAAATGCACAGAACAATCTCCCCACAAAAAACTTGGAATGGAGCAATAAAAAGTAGGCTGTGTATGTTTTAGGAGTTATTGTTTTATTTTATACAATCCCAACATGTTTTTTTTTTTACTTTTTTGTATCAAAGCCAAATTTATATCACACTTTCCACCTCTATTGGGCATTCAAATCACTTGTATGTTTCTTTCTGTTTGCGATGTTCTACGACACAGTAATAGCGTAACAGGATGGTAAAAGAAGTAAAAGAATAATGAGGGATTAATATGTTTACAGCTGAAATTACTAACCGTGTTAACTGGTAATGTATAGGCGCATTGGAAAAAGCGCATTATGTTATTATCATGTCAGTACACTTGTACTTACCAAGCCCTTCACACTCGTGTTTGCTGTTTTTGCCGCATGTTCAGGTAAGACGTCAGCACTCTGCAGCACTAAATCATATCTGACAGAGCGCTGACAATGGTGACAGCAGAGGACAAAAGACAAGGAAGGGGGAGGGGTGTAGCGTGTGAATAAACCTATCTTCAGAATAACAGTATTCTGATACCCACTGATTGTTATATCAACAAAAACACACTTTACTATAGTGAATCTGGCTGCTTCTACAGATCGGGATGGGGTTGATGCTGCCGTAGCAACAAGGGAGCGGTGCCGGGGGCGGGGACGGCAGTCAGGGAGCTGCGAGCTGATTGGCCGAGAGCTGACTATGAGATGATGTCACCTTATTTGCATATATTTCAGCTCTCAATCCATGCAACCCCCTCCTTGGTTTACACATGCCGTCATCCATCAACAGAGGAGGGGATACTATTGGACTGAGAAAACCATTGTTAGCAAAACCAGTTACGTGTTTGTGTCATATCTAATTGTTAGCATGTCAAGATACTTTAAAACCATATTACATCGTCTGCACACAGTTACTCATATCACTGCATCCTCTTGTCGTTCTGTTGGCTAGTCTCTAATTGTGCCATGATTTCATTCATACATTCACAGTCCCTCCTCCAAACAACCATCTCCATAAAAAAGACAAAATAAATAACCAGTATTGCAATTTCTAATTTCAAATAAGAATTCAGTTCACTTTGCATATTTTAAACACATTCAAGTTGTACACATAACAGGAGATGAGATTTTGTTGCTTGCAGTGGACATTATACCTCAAGAGCCTATTGTAGCCTTTGCAACAGTTCAAAATATATTTCTTATTTAATAGCGATACGTAATTGTGCAGCTAACTGGCTAATCCTCCAGCTAGGTAGTCAGCTATGGCTCCTGAAAGGTTACCCCAGCGGCATTAAAGGATGGGTCAAAAGCAGAGGACAAAGAATACATCAAAACTTTACCAATAAACAATTTAACATGAGCTGTCCAAATGTTGGCCTTAATCCTAATCCTATCCAGAGTTATCATAAACCATGACATCTTCAGATCACCTACTGCAGGTCTGTCTAAATTTCCTATATTCCATTGAAATGTTACCTGTAAATGAGTGGCCACCAGATCTAAACCAGATAAAGTATAGGGCTAAACCAAATCTAAAATTTAACTATACCACAATCTATACCAGAGGGGCATAAATATGAATAAAATGGACTCTTAATCAGAAAAGGAAGAGCTGTCCACGTACCACCTGAATGAGCTCATACCACAGTCTGAGAAACACTGCAGTAAATCATTTCTATAACATACAATATTATGTAAATCATATTATATAATTTATTCCTTGCAATAAAAAAGTGCATAAATAAGACATTATACTGTAATGATCTGATATTTTATGTTCAGGGTTGACACCTTTTGTTGTTCTTCTAACTGTTAATGTGTTGTTACTTTAGTATATGACACCTGGTTGTTATGCCGACAAGTCGACGTGAAGGTTCTATTTGTCAGTTTGAAGTTTGGTTCTAGTGAGTTGAAAATGCTGTTTTGTTTTTGGCATGGGTTACCTACAGTAGCCCTTGTGTTTAGAAAATAAACAACCAGATGAAATTCAATGTATTTCCTTACATCAGAACGCTACAATATTCAAATCAACTGGAGTAGCCAACAAATGGGAGTCATAGTTTGTAAAGGGCCCAGACATTATTGATCTGAATGGCCAGAGATGATCACATATCTGATTCCACTGCAGCTTTGAGACCGGGCCACTTACTCCAGGGACATTGATTCTGGTGGCCGGACACTGGCTCAGATATCCAGCATTAAGATGGCTTTCCTCAAGAAGTGGTTTCCTGGAAGTGATCATTATCTACAAATTATAGCCTATAAAATAGCACATTTATAACAATGTAATAATTTGCTAATAATAATTAATTTGTTATTTTGTTTTCGCCTTTAGCTTACATTTTCACATTTCAGTTTGCTTCAAAATACTGAAGCTGAAGCTTCAAAAGATTTTGGTTGCCTCCACTCCAAACAGCTCCTGTGGGTTTCTTGTGACTCACATTTGTACTTAAAGGGTAAATACGGAAATTAACTTTGTCTAAATGAAAGGGACATTAATCAAGTTGGTAATCTAGTTATCAATCTTATATATTCTCCAAAGCAAGGAAGCGTGTCTTTAAAAATGTTTAGATTTTATATTTTTTGGAGTAAAATGAACAAACACACCATCAGTGTATTAATAGATTTCCTGCTGTATTCACATTGTAAGGTAATGTTTATTTTTCACGAGTCATCGAATCCCAGCAGCGCAGACATCTTCCAGCATGCAATATTTGATGGCAGCATGAGCTCATAACCTAATTTAGTTGTCATGTGTTATTGGTGGTGATTCAGTTATTTGGTTAAAGGAGGGGGATGGGGGCAATAGTATCATATTTGCTGACTGGATAAGGCAAAACTAGTGACTGTGTAACATGGTAAGTCAGTTTGAGGCAAAGATGGCAATGACTTATATGACAAACATACTCTGCTCAAGGATTGTAATAAATAAAATAAGGAGGTGTTTTTTTAACCCACCCTCCTCCCCACAAAGTATCATTAATACGTATTTCTTAATGGCGCAATACATTCAATATTAGTTTAGCGGTTATAGAAGCAAATTTTGAGCTGAGTTGGAAAGATGGAACCGGAAGCATGGCCATGTTCACTTCCAATTTAGAATGTAGCGGCTAGCAGGTTAGCTATGCCCATTCATATATACAGTCTACGGATGTGCATTTAAAAAGTAGGACATCATATTATGTCAATCTTTCATATCATTATTTTATGTTGATCCATTGCAAAAAGTCTGTGTAAAATACTAAATCAGCATGTATTTAAATTGAAATGGGTAGCATCATTATAATTGTTTTAAGTGCACATCATTTTGCCCAGTAGTCTCATACCACTATCTTTATCCATGTTCCTATTTCCAATTTTATCCTTGGTTTAAAAATAAATTATTCTGCACCATAGGCCAACTCCGTCCAGCATCCATCCACATGACTGAAAGAGTATAAAACACAAGTCTGATATGAAATGTGAGTGTGAGCAGGATCCATGTGCATCTGTCCAAATCTGCTCCCTCGGTAATCCCCTAATCCAACGCAGATTAAGACAGGACTCAGCACCAGTGCTTTTATGAATGAGCCCGTCCTGTCTGTCACATGTGTTTATGCAGCTCAGCGTGTGTGGCAGTGATGAGAAAGTGAAAGAAACAACAGATCACATGTCAAACTGGGTTATAAAAACAACAAAATAAACAATGTGTCTGTAAACTGCAGTGACATTTTTGTAAGATCTATGAGTTATGATATTAAACATCAGAGATATAAACAGTTAGTGTAAACGTCCTGCACAAAGACACAGCAACAGAAACTGTACTAGAGGGGAGAGAAATCACACCAACAACCTATAAATAATGGGGAAACAATGCTCTGCCTGCTAAGCCACCATGGCCATCCTTAATAAAACATCGTAGTATAAATAATGAATGGGTGATACATTGCCTACATTTTGCAACATAATATTGAAATTGTGATTTTGAAGACATGCAAAATGTACATGTTGTGTCTATAATAAAAAAAAATCTGCAAAAAGAGCTGATAAAAAAATGTTATGCTATCTTCCAAATAAGGGTATATTAATAAGGGATATTTCTGCACACATAGTTGTCCACGGTGGCTAAGTAGATAGCACTCTCACCTCACTATAAAAGGTTCTAGATTTTAGTTTGCATGTTTCTCTGGGTATGGGTGGGTTTCAGGTCTGGAGATGGGTCCCTGGGGCAAGTTATCCCAGTTGCATTGAAGGATGGGTCAAATGCAAAGGACAAACTTCACTTAACCTTAATAGTTAGTTAGTAGTATTATTTTAACCTGCATAATACAGTAGATAAAGGTCTGGAGTTTCCGAGAGTAAATATTAGTTTGGTTTCCATGCCATTACATTAAACCCTAATTGATTGATTTATTTTATTTATTCTATGCAACCTGACGTTTCTATTTCAGTCCTGTTTGTGCTGCTGTTTAGACTCACCTCTGCACACTTTATGAAGCACAGGTCATTCACATGTAAACCAATGCTCTGCTACCAACAGCACGCTCCTACTGTTTACCCTGCTCATTTACACACACACACACACACACACACACACACACCAGCTCACAGGAACTCCTTATATGGTCACAGCCTTCTCCACTTCCTCCACTGCCAGCCACGAGTCCACGAGGGAGCGATGACAGTGCAGACTCCTGAGTGTACCACAGTGCAAACAAACATGACGAGTTGCTGAATTTACAAATGCAAAATAGGCGCATAGTTTTTTTGCATACACCATTATCTTAGTTCTTGGAATGAGAGTCCATTTGCATATTTTAAAACAAGTGATTTACAGGAAAAGACAAAATTCAAATGCATTACCACTAGGTTGGTTTCTTTACATATGAAAATGGACATGTTTTGCATAGTCACTTATCATCATTATCTGAACACAGATGTCCATGAGCCAAACCGTTTTGTTAAACCAACATGCCAAAGCTAATATTGGTTTTGTGAATGAAAAGAGTAACAGCCAAAGCCTAAGGTGCTGTAGTGATGAAGTATTACACTCGTATCAGTGTATAATGTTGTATTTCCGACATGGGCTAGATAAGTTGTTGAATGTTGTGAGTTGGATAGAAGTACTTGGGAAATCTAAGCTAATAGATAATAATTGGCTCTGTGCACAACAGCACCGGGCAACCTCACTATTAGCGTCACTACTTCCTGTCCAATTTTATCACTATGGGTTTTTTTTGCTGAGTTGTGCTAAAAAGAATAAATAATTAAATATAAGGCCGTGGACAGGAAGCTGGAGGTGGATGTCACTGACAGTATGTTAAAGACTACACAAATAAAATGATTACGTCAGCAGAGGACACTTCTGTGTTTAGAAACAGAGATGTTTGAGTCTTAAGGCTAATATTAATCCTAATTTTGAGGCATGATAAATATTAAAACACCACAAACTGAAGTATTCTACATTTAAACACAATCGGGTAGTCTTTGTTTTAATCGATTCGAATTTTTTATAGGTTGTTAATTTTATATTTTACGCTTTTAATAAAAGCTAGCATAAGCTTTGAGACACAGTGTGTGCACAGAGCCAATTGCAATAAAACCATATGATTTTCAGTTTTTATCAATTGTGACACACAAAGAGATTGGAATAGCAATAGGTGCCAACATTTCACAACTCTAAAAGCCAGTGCATAACATATTTTGCAAGATAAAATATGTTTTCTGTGTAAATCTCAAATTTTATAATTCATGCGGCATCAATCTAAGTATGTGGGATAAGGGACAGGAATTGCTGTGCAGGAGCAACCAAAAGAGGGACAGATGGCGTGGAAAGTAAGTTATTGTTTAAAAACTGAGAGGAAATTAGTAATACTAGGCATTTGAAAATCACATGAAGTTACATTTAGGGCAGCAGGGGTTTAGACATTGAACCATCTAACCCAAAAGTCTGTGGTTTGCTCACAGCTCGGGTGGTGCATGCTGTAGTTGTGTCCTTAGGCAAGACATGTCACCCACTTTGCCTGTATGAATATGTGGTGTGTGATTAATTGACAATCATATTTCTGTCAGTTAACTTCAAATCTTTACTTCACTGACATTGGTACATTTAAAAAATAATAATAATAAAAAAGCTAAACAAACCTAATGATATGCCATCACGAGACCATGACATGATTATTTGAGTTCATTAAATCCACTTCCTCCTCCTCGTCAAAGCATGTCTGCTCAAGCTAATATTGGTTTTGTAAATAGGAACTGCAATTGCCTAAAGTGGGAAGTGTTCTTAGCACGAATTCAAATGACCAGAGAGCTTTTGTTTCCTGAGGCCGGTGTATTCAGCGGCAGCTTGTTTATGAATGAAGACAGCAGGATTATGGGTAGGTCAGAGGGGGGCAGTTTAAGCAGAGCACACTCATGGATTAAAGACAGGAAACAGACTGTGTCCAGCCCTTTAAATCTACATCAGCAAAACACCATATAGCCTAGTTTTATACAATTACCACCCATGCTGCCTGCTAAATGATATTCTAGTTTTGTGGTAATTGCAGGGAAATGATGAGACTTTTTCCTCCACAAATAGAAACTTGTCATAAATAATAATACCTCTTTATAAATAATATACATTTTTATGCACCCAAATATTCACGTACAAAATGTGGTATAGCTTTGGGGACAATATGGGATGTTTGAAAAATGATGTTTAAACACTGCATGGGTTACCCCAAGTTAACTTGTGAATAAGTAAATTTTGTTTTGTTCCTCATAGATTATATTGTAAAAGCAGAACTAAGTCTGCATCTAGTTGTAAAACAGTTTATTGTTTGCAAACCCGCAATAAAGAGCCTGATATGTCAACAAAATACGTTTTTGGTACAACATGTTGCATGTGACTGTTGATGATTTATATTTTTGGTTTACTATTTGGCAAAGGGCCCATATTACACTATTTTCTGATTTCTGTTATACTTATATATAATATTGTTTCCTCATCAAAAACATTCCTGGAGTTGCATTTTGTTTCATTAACACATGTTTAACACACAAACCCTGCAAATTTAGGTTGAGTTCTTCTCTCAAACGTTGAGTTCTTCTGTCAAACAGAAAACACTCTGTTCCACCTTGTGATGTCATGTGGTAATAGAGGAAGTGCTCCACTGTGTTTCTGAACTCCATGCACCTTCACCAGAATCATTTGGATACTTTCAGCTGTGGAACTGCCAAATCTCTACGAACAAAAGGTAAACTGTATCTCTTGAAAATTACCACTACATGATATCACAAGGTGGAACAGAGCATTTTGAGCTTTGGCAATGTAGACAGACTAATAATAAAGGATTACTTAAATGTGTGAATGAAACAAAACACAACTCCAGGTATGTTTTTGATGAGATAACAACATTATAACATGACTTAAAGCTCATAAGAGTCAATTCTGCGTAATATAGGACCTTTATTAATAAAGGTTGTAGTGGGCTACTGTTGAATGGAATTTTTTGGGGGCTTAATAATACGCTGGTAATGAGGTCACATGCAGTGATTTATAAACTGTTGAATGGGCTGTTCTAGAAACTTTGGAAAGATCATCCTGAAGAGCTGTCCCTCACCTGGTATTTTTTCTTGCACCCATGATCTTCTAACTTCAAGTGACACTTACAGGATAAACCTGCTTCCTCATTTTGTAGTTTGAAAATCAGCTACCTCTGTAACCCTTGCTAACCAGGAAAATACCAAGAATTAGATGTGTTTAATGACAGAAGAATCTTATACAGAGACTGGCAAAAAGCAGGAGAAGCGCCTAATCGATGTAGGTTGATCTCAATAGGTCTGTTTCTAATGGATAAACATGACATTAGGCTGACAGTAAAAGTACAACACATGGGTCTATCTGTGTAGCTGGTCCAATGGTGTAAATAATTGGGGGGGTTGCGCCATGAAGATACAAATTAGTCATATTTACTAAGACGGCATTTAGCAGGACTTGACAAAGCTCCTTTATTGTGACCACAGTGAATCATTTTCATGGTTAATCTGACTTCCTCTTATTCATCTGGGTGGGATTAGTTTAGGGAGGGTCAGTAACAGTTTCTCATTTGATGTTTTGAAAATCAAGAGCAGGGATCTGTCTTGAGATGTGATGAAAGACATTTTTTCAAGCTTTTTTCAGGTATTTATTTTTCAACTATCACACATATGTCATTATTTTTTATTTTGTTAATTCAAAACCACAATATTGATCTAAAACGGCTTAATAACAGAAACAGGTCCATTGGCCTCCTGTTCAAAACTGCATATCTGACAGGCAAGCAGTTACTTAATATTTACTTTTTATATACTTTTTATTGTTGAAAATTGTTTACATTTTTGTGTAGTGGGTGAAAAGTAGAATTTTCTGAGGATTCAAGTCAGAAATATACAATACAGGATTACTCAAACATGTATATATGAAAATACAACGTTGAGTAAAGTTACGAGGGAACACCACCACTATTTAATTTGATAATTTAATATTAAATAATAATGTTTATAAGATTGTATACTAAAATTTGCTTAATAAATTGGATGCTGTGGTGAAATGTATATAAAGTAAATGCACTGCTTTTACCGTATGTTTATAGGTTTACTGCACCTTGTTTTGACCAGTGCATTACGTAGTTAGGTCCAAGTTAGTACAACTATTACTACTATATTCTTTACCAGCCATATTTTATTAATAAAAACAAAACGCAAAGTCAAGAAGAGAAAGACGTTTTAGAACCTGAAGAAAACCAGATGGAGAGGTTGAAGCGGCTACTGGTTCTGCTGCTACAGTGGCAATAGCATATGAAATCTTTGTGGCTGAATTCCCACTACCACTGACTTCCACTCTATCCAAAGTTAAAATAAAACTGCCTGAATGAGCCTTGTACTCCAGTTCGCCTATTCATCACATGACCTGCTCCCGGGGTTATTGGAGACATGAGGAGCAGCTGACCGGAGGAGGGGGCAGCAGGAGGTATGGAGGGGAGGGGGAGGGGCCGGAGGAAGCGCCGCGTCCTTGTTAATGTGACACACTCGCATTTAACTGATTGAATTTCCTGTGTCTCCGCAGCGACAATTGCCAACAGCCCGACAGCCAACAACACTGAAGTTACACAACAGGCAGGAGGTGAAGTGTGAGCGAGCAAACTTACTGTGTACAAATAGACCCGTTGTTATTGCACATTAGGACATTTTCTAGTCACAGTCTGTAATTTCCTGCTTCAAAGGATGTTCAGTACATGTGGAACCAATCTCAAAAGGAGCAGGTTATGCAGTTGTGCTAATGTGTGGATTATAAAGTAGGCCAATGCATTATACATGTCCTGGTTTAACAGTACTGCAATTGTGATCATTTATTCATTCTTTTACAGTTTATGGTGTTGCGTTTACAGTTTAAGGCTTTTTATGGTAAAGCTCAAGCTGTCCAGTTTCCATTGTTTTTATTCCTGATAAAAAAACATATAAGGGAAAGGTCATTTTAAAATTTTGGGCAAGACACGTGACCCATCATGCCTATGTATGAATGTACTGTGTAAGTAGAGATATTACAGTGTTGAATTTTAGTGTTATGATGATTGTGAGGATAAACTTTTAAAATTTTACTCAACTATTATTACTTTTATTCAAATGGCCATGCAAATTGTTAGATCACTATTTGTTTATTATACAACTGGCTTTCTGAACAATAAAGTAAAGCTTAAGTGACATACATAGCAATACAATCAACTACTACAAACAGCTAATATCATGTTACTATTATTACCAAAATATTGTAGCGTGTTGGTGTGAGGAAACATGCCGAGTTTCTTCTGGTTGTTTATTATCTGAACACAAGGGCTACTGTAGGCCGTAACCCACGCCAAAACAAGAGCAGTCTTGACTCACTAGAGCCAGTTTCCAAAACAGACCAGTAACTGATGAATAGAACCTTCACATCAACTTGTCGGTATAGCAACCCAGTGTCACATGCAAAAGCAGTTACATTAGCAACAACACATGAACAGTTACAAGAACAACAAAAGGTGTCAACTCTGAACTAAACACAAACTATCAGATCATTACTATACTTTTTGCAAGTCAATTTTGGGGTCAGGAATCCAAAACCTACCCAAACTTACATAATAAATCTTATATGCATATTTGAACAAATTAAAAATATACTATATTGAACAGATGTCCGGCCTTCACTGAGAACAACTAAATAAACTTTTACCTCTAATATAATTGAAACTAAACCAACTGTAGACTTCAGCTGAGCAGGAGGATCTGTGAACCATGAATCCAACTCATTATTAAAGGTCCTATATGCAAAATTGACTCTTGTGAGCTTTAAGCCATGTTAGAATGTTGTTACCTCATCAAAAACATATCATATTTCATTCACATATGTTTGCGTAACCCTTATTATTAGTCTGTCTACACCTCCAAAGCTCAAAATGCGCTGTTCCACATTGTGATGATGAGGTACTTTTCAAGGTAATCGCTAGAGATTAGCAGTTTAAAAACACAGTGGAGCACTTCCTGTGTGACATTACAAGTTGTAAGTTGAGTGTTTTCTGTTTGTAAAGCAATAACATGTCTATAGAGATAACCAGATTGCAGGCCCTCCACCAAAAAAGTGTACCTTTAAATTGGGATTTTTCATACACTATTTCTTATTTAAAATGAACTAACAATGATCCAATCTTCATAATCCACCTTTTGTGCATCAGTAAGGTCTCCTGTAGTCCACCAGCAGAGCATATAATCAGGTTGAGTTTGTCTTTTCCAGGGAAAGCAGTGGTTTGCTCTGATAAGTGACTCATGATTCTGAGGAGCAAAAGTGGAAGTATCGCCCACACAGCACACACGGCACCGGCCTCACCACACGTTAACATCCTCTTTAGACACTTTAAAGCTTTAATGCAATAAGATGTTACCTTCTCCTTTCACTGTTGTTCCTACTTTTAGTATGGAAGTAGTTTTTGTATTTGAGTAAGTTTGTATGTTATGTTTGCAAATAGCATGAACAAATTCTGAATAAACTACATACTTGAAAATGTACAAAAGATTACACATGTTTATGAGTTAACGTAATACTGGGTTTAATATGAACCATCATTTGTCATACTTTGCCAAAAGATTTAACACCACGTCTGGAGCCAGAACCAAACATGTTTGTGCATGAGATTTGTTTTTTTCAGTGATACATGTGAAACAAAGGAGATGAATAAAATCACATTTCTCTCACCTCAGATTAACAGTTTGGGGCTTCGCTCGTTGATTCTGCAGAAATTCGTGATGTTTTTCAGTCCCCTGTGATATTTTTTTCCTTTCTTTTTTTCCTCGTAAGCAGCCAATATCTGTTTTGATATGGACAGACCATACGTCTCCCTGATTGGCTAATCCACCTGTCAATCACACCCATCTGAACTCGGGGAGATTTGGTGTATCCCAGGCAAGTTTTGTACTGTATTCTTGCGGTTTTCCCCACAAATTCAATATATTTATTATTCCTAAATACATCTTAATTTCCACTGGATACACTAATTGTTATACCATCTCATTATTGTGTATGAATAATATCACAAGTGGAATCTCTACTGTGATATCAAGTTCTTTCATAATATATTATTGTTATATGTTGAAAAAAAAAAACTGAAAAAGACTAAACAGAAGGCTAAGCTTTATTCCCTGTAGTATGATCTGACGTGATGTTTTGCTCTTTCCTCGCTGACATTGTCTGGGATGTCTAGGGCCTGCTGGTGCTCAGGGCTGTGCAGCTTTTGCCCTTAACTTTCACAGGATATAAATAGCTGACCTCAAGAGGAGAGCGTCTGAAGAGTTTATTTACAGGAAGCGTAGCCATGGTTATGGAAAGTTACATCACACGCTGGTCGACCTGTTCCGGGAATGTGTTATTTAAATGTAATTGTACTGATTTCACCACACTACAGTTGTCCCCATGGCTTGTCAAGAACAGCCAGGACCACCTCACAGTTTGCAGGACATGTTGTTCAGTGTTGGTAAAATGAATCATATCTTATCTTTGGTCTTTCGTCACTGTGGGTCTCTGCTGGACATTGCATAAACAGAGCTTACTAAATCACAATGGAAATGGATGGTACAAAGATGGAATAATTTAGATAAGGAAATCGAAAAAAGGGAATATAGAGATGGTAAAAATGGGGTGGCATTGTTAGCTTATCTAAAAGTCAATGATTCAATCACATCCAAAATCTATGTAATTTGTCTAGCTTGTCTCCATGGCGGTTATTGCGTCTTGTTCCACAGTATGGCATTAAATCCATCAATCTTTCGTTTATTCAATTACGGTGTATTTACTGCTTTAACAGACCTTGAAAAACATGCATTCTTACTGAGAGCACTGAGCAGGCTTGCCTCTCCACAGATCTGACTTGTAACTTGGCCAGGTTACATCCAAAATCAAATGCAAAGTATCATTAACGGATCATTAGCTGGTACAATCATTGTACCAGCTAATGAAACCATTGAATCCACTTTTTGATCGCAAAACTTCAAATTTATGTAAAATGTGACTCAACCGGACAGCAAAATTCAGCTCTGTTTTACTTGCTCAAACTCAGCACTTAGGTTTGGGTGAGTAATGGTCAGCAGAGAAAAGCAGCTCCGCAGTAGAAGTGGCCTGACCTCCGGATTCAGGCTAGGAGAATGCGGCTAAAGCTCCGGCGCTAACAGCGGCGCTATTGTTGATGCATTAACACGAGGGGTCAGCTTGGCTAAGAGAGCAGGATCGACATATTTACACTAGTCCGGTAACAACAGGTAATGGTGCAGGTTATGGTTAGTGTGGGCAGTGTAATGGGAATATAATGACTCAGAATTATATCATGCTGTTGCTCATATCTCCTTTTTTAATTGAATGAATCAGTGTTAGTCATAGCAGAACATAAGGTTAATTAAGAATCAAATGCAACAACAAGATGTATTTATCAATTCTTCTATATAAGGCTTGTACTGCTAAATCGGAACATGGATTATGCCAAACTATGTCTATATGACTATTTTCAAAGACAAACTTAACTCATGTAAATTTAAATGCTTTACTCTTGTTCAAAGGCACTGGAGCTACTGTATTAAACTGTGAAAAGCAGATCTAGTTCATTTTAAAGGGTTTGCTATGATCCAGTAATTCCTCACTTACCTTAAACATTCAGAGCATCATAATTATTCACCACAGTGAGTTTGTAAGTATTTTTCACAACTCTCAGAGACCAATACAGAGTTTTGATGTGACAGTAAAGCTAACAGCTTCTAGCATAACGCGAACTTCCTGATTATCGGACATTAAATGCTTTATAATTAGTTGCAGACAGCACGCAGCGGACTTATGTTGACCTCAAGAGATGCTTATACAATGTATCTGTACTGGGGCAAGACAAATTTGGCTCAAATACATGGGAAAAAATAGGGTACAGGCCCTTTAAAGACCTATTATGCAAAATACACTTTTGTGAGCTTTTAACCATGTTATAATTGGTTCCTCTCACCATTTACTCACCCGAAGTTGTATTTGGAGTGATTTGTGCATACGCCCACTGCTCGCTACTTACTTCACTTTCCAATTTTATTCTCTTAATCATGATAGGCTCAGGATTCGGCAGCGCCATGTAGTCATTTTGGTACAAATGAAAAAAATGTGATCTGCAGATATTCATCAGAGGTGCCAACAGCTACACACCTCTTTCTTGTGATGACATTTACGGCAACGTCATCTCCGCAGTTTTCAGCAGACTTCAGCAGACATCTTTTTTGTATTAAGTTGTTAGCACATTTTAAATATTGCAGTTTAAAATGTGCAAATTATAACGTAATGGTCCACAAGTGTCCTAAATTATATAACTATATAGCACAAGCACAAGGTATTTACACTACAATATTGTTTTTGTTCTATCATCTTATTGTACTGCTTTGAAAAAAATTGCAAAATAGACATTGCTAGCTTGTTTGGCTACTCTATGCTTCTTTGTTACTACCACTACCTTATTCGGGAAGTTAGGAATGGGCACTGCCAATGCCATTATAGTTGTATGATCTTGCATGGGGCTGGCAATCTCAACAGTAAATAAGTTCTAAACGGACCACAAAGCCGTTTTCAAGCCACCCAGAGAATTGATGCATTGTTGACTTGTTGGTGCACATGAACACTGAACATTTTACACAACTCATCCTACTTTATATCTTATCTAAGCAGCAAGATTTTTCTTCAGTTCTCCATTAAAATCAACGGGATGCGTGGATAACTGGAAATGTCAACCACAACAAAAGTGCAGGTAAGTAGCAGTTGAAAGTAAAACTGCTGGTGTGGAAGAAAATATCTGATTGCATGTTTTACCATTTTGAAAAAGCCTGTCTAAATCTGTCCCGTTCAGAGGTGTAGGCCTGTGTGCTGTGGCTTTATTTAGATTGGTTGTGTGGGAAGTGATACTGCCCATGTGGTCGGCTCCTGTTGTTTGTTTCCATGCAGTTGGATTGACGGCATGTTTTGTATAATACCATTATCTACTTACATAATTGTGTTTTGAATTCCAGTTGGCTATTGTTCTTCTTCTTAAAACTTAATAGAAAATCCTGGGTTTGATTTTGTGTGGAGTTTACATGTGCTCCCCGTGTCTGGGTTTCCTTCAGGTACTCAGGTTGGTCCCATACACTCAGAGCATTCACAGTTGGTTTATCCTCCAGCTGACCAAGATTCAGGCGCAAGATATGGAGATGGGTACCCAAGGTTTCGGCCACTGGTTGAAGGATGGGTCAAATGCAGAGGACAATAAGGTCCCCAAACCTACAGAATATTTAGCAGTGAAAACAAAATAGCACAAAAGAAATATAGTTTGTCATTTTTTCAAAAGTCAGATCTTGTTTTTGTTTTAAAATTAGTCAGCAACAGCTATGTTTACATGCCCACCTAAATGTGACAATGTTTTGATTTCTGGAATTTAAAGATAATTTAAAAGACATGCAAACCACACAGTCTGATGCGAATAATCAGGGGGACCATGATCTAAAATGAAAACAAACTACAAATATGATCAAGATGTTTTAAATAAACCCCATACCAGTGTTTTAAAATGGTACATAAAACTTAACATCCACACCAAACCCCCCCCCCCAAAGATCATTAACCTCCTTTAGAAATAGCTTTTTGAATAATGCCACAATACGCACTTTCTGAAGCTCCAGGATGAACAGCACCCTTTGACAAAAATAGTCCCGACATGCACCAAAACTGATAAAACTCATTTCACTGGCGGAATTAAAGTCTATTATTCCCATAAGTACAAAATTGGATAAGTGTCATATTGCAGACAGCTATAATTTCCATTTGCTTCTTCCTAAAACCTCTCCATTGACCCGGGTCTCTCTAACCTCCTCTTCCTCCTCGGTCCATGTCAGACAGTACCATTAGTCTGTCTGCTGTAAACAGGTCAAGCGTTGTTACCCCATGCTCACATCAGCGACTGCATTATATAAACTAAATCAAATAGATTCCTAATTCTATTCTAGTGGTGATCAAAGGAATCCTTGATTTTCTGTCCAATCAATGAATGAACCATGCCAGTGCAGAAGAATAGAGAAGACAACACCTGATTTTATGATTGGAAATGTAGGTAACAAAAGAAAGATTGCACGCTCTTGAATGAGAATGTGAAATCAGGTCAATCATGGACGCCATTTTTATTTTGTCGAAAAAATGAAAGGATACTCTTGTGAATTATGGGTGGACAGCCTCACATCGTTCCTTCAGGAAGTCATTAGACGGTCACTGGTGAGCACGCACACCAGACCTGGCTCCAGGGTAGGGCCCTGGGCAACTTAACTGGCCTTGACGTGCTGCCCATCATAAGGGTTTTTCCCCTACGACCTGTGTGCAGTGGGCGACCCTACCAGGGGCATGAAGCCCCGGACAACATAGCTCCCAGGATCACTCGGGCGCTCATACCCCTTCACCACACGGGTGGCGGTTCAAGGAGGGGAAGTTCCTAAAGTTAACTACTGAAAAATACTGCAAATTTTTTAACTCTTACTATAGTCTCCATGCAACTTATGATGACAAACAACCACCAGACGCGCTATCAAAAGATTTCACTTTCCCCTAGTGCAGTTTTGAGGAACTTCCAATGTACTTAAACATCCTTTCTCTCCTTTCTTCTAAAACAGAACAGTTCAGAATGGATGGTGGACAAAGACAATAAAGATTACAACAATAGGAAGTCCATCCGTCATTCTGACCCACACAGACAGACAGCAGGAGGCAGGCCACTGTCTCCAGATGGCACAGGAATACCCCACTCACTTCTAACGAGCATGGCTAATTAACACAATAACACACACATACACTGGACTGCTGGCCTTTTACATGTGATACAACAGGAAGGAAGAGCGCACACAAACCAAACAGACAGTGTGTAAATGTCAGCGCTGTGTCAGAGGCAGAGGATGACACACACTCAGACACTAATCTAATTTACTCAGGAAAAGGCCAAGGGATGTTGAAACACTAGGAATTTTTAAAAAGGATAATTCAAGCTTATGGCAGTTCAAAGTGTAATGAAAAATCCTACTTTGAAAATGAGAAGCCAAAAATACACAAAAAATGCCTTCTTTTGGGTTATCTGACAATGACAGACTTCAGGTCTGTTTAATTAGTTACAGCTATTTGACATCTATTTTGACTAAAGACTAAAGACTAAAGAATGTTTTTTCAGGTTAGATTTGACCAGTTCTCCAATTTTAGTTTTAGGAATGATTATTAAATGATTAGTGTACTGTACCAGACAAACTTTTTTTCTATTGTGACAAAAATTTGTATTTGTAAATGCGTAAAAACACATTTACAAAACAAAAAATAATCTGAGGGACCAGGGACAAAAGGCGACTGCCACAGTTTGAACACAAAGGTGAATGGCATTGAAGACAAAACCAAATGTAGCTTGACAGAATGTAAAAAATACAATTAGATGTTAGAAGTGTTTTCTCCAAACATTACTTTTAACACTATGTTCATGTATCCCAAATGAGCAGTGTTGAAGTTGCTGACACCCTGTTTCTGTACTAAACCAGACCCGCTGCTTGTTCCTCTGTTTTCTGTGAGAGAAGAAAACGAGGAAGACTGGAGGCATTAGTCACTGAGGTGCCATCATGATATGTTTAATTGTCTCATTTATCTTGTGCACTCGCTGGAGCCGAGACACAGCACAAATATAAGAGTATCATCATGTGCAGCTATAAACCATCTGATACCATCTTACACTGACAGGGCTTAGGCGTGTTCAAGTGGAGCAGTTTCCTCCACTGGCTATGTAGTACAACTAAGATCTACTCAGCAAGCAGCAATCAATGTACCTCGTACTGCTTTATACAAACTACACTATAATTAGCCTTAGTAAAGCATGAAGAAAGACCCTAACTACTATCTCTTTAATTGAGTAGTTACTAAGCCTGAATCATTCTTAATACACTAGTTCAGGGGTGTCTAGTCTTTTTTCACTGAGGGCCACATAATGAAACATATTTGAAGCAGACCGGTGTTGATACAGGGAGCCATCCAAATGGGTGCATACTACACAGCACAGACAGATCCACTGCACCTTTTATGAGACTTGAAACATTAATGTTAGGCGTGTATCGTAATGTTGTGAGATTGGTGATATATTGGTATAAATACTTAACTTTGCAGTTAAAAGTACTGCTTATGATCATTTGAACCATTTCATTAGCCTAAGGACCAATAAAAATTAGTCTGAGGGCCACATTTAGCCCCCACCCCATAGTTTGGACATCCCTGCACTAGTTGTTCATTATGAATCAAGTCTTGGTTCCTGCTTTATTAAGGCTAATGGCTAATAAAGTTATTAAAAATAAATAAAATGTTACCATGCATCTTAATTTACTAGTCCATTTATCCAGTGTAGAAATATTACAACATCACAAATATTTGATAGAAAATAACAAATTAATCAAATCAAAACTTTATTATATATTATTATTTATAAACTACATTTATAATGTGGATAACAGAGCTAAGTTTTAACAAATTGTCAGGCATGAGTTTTTTAATTCAACAATCAATCTTGTAGTGCCTAGACGCAGGGGTCAGCGAGCAGGGGTCGGCAACCTGCGGCTCCGGAGCCGCATGCGGCTCTTTCATCCTTATACTACAGTATTTAATTTAAGTGTATTTTATTTGTGTTAGTTCTTTTTTTAAATTGTAGTTTAAATTGGAAGATTATTGTGATCTTGAAATATTAAAATTTAATTATATTTTATAATTTTTTGGTGCTCAAAATAAGCGTCACACTCGCGGAAGCCGGTTTACCCGCCATGAACTATGTTAAAAACAAAGACCGCTCACAGACGACAGCTTACAGTCCTGCGTAAAGACACAGCCCCGATTTGTAGACGCTGTGCGCAGAGGTTCAGGAGCAGAAGTCTCTGTAGCGCTTCATGGATTTCATAAGCAACATACTATAGTTGTTTATACAAGGTGTAAAGGTGAAAAAAGCAATGTATACAGTGTTATCTTCATTTTAGATGTCTAAAAGTATTTGTGGTTCCCAGTGTTTTTTTTTTCCCTGGAAACCGGGTCCAAATGGCTCTTTGGGTGTTAAAGGTTGCCGACCCCTGGCCTAGAGAGTGTGGTACAAACTATTACCAAGGTATTTGATAACGAAGACATTTAAAAGAAACTATTATTGTGATGCAAAATTTGATATGCTGTGTACTTTTTGGAAAGCTGCAATTGGTCAAGGCATTACATAACACTTCCATGTAAATAAATATTTATTGATATCTAAAGACTGATAAAAAGACAATAATGAACAGAACATAACAACATAACATGGCCGCTTTCTATTGTCGTGACAGAATTGCTAGCACACAGTACCAGTGCGTTCCGAGCTGCAGTGAGGTGCATAAGTGGCTGCTCTTTCATGTTTGTATTGACAGTCTCCTGCTGCACACAGCTGTGACACTGTTACTGACGTAACAGCATGATAAAGTCCCATTGACTGTTCAGACTGCACCAGACACACAACTCACTGCTGTAGTGCCACAAAGGACTTTTTACATCACACTTATATCTTTACACGTTTGACAAGCTTTTCAGAAACCTTTTTAAAGTAGCCCAGGGTCATTCTCCAGACTGGGAGGTGGTACAGTAGACTTTGTTATTCTGTAGCCACAAGCTGCCCTGGGGCTGACTGATAAAGGTATGGCTGCCTTTCTGCACCAAAAGCCTCTCAAATCACTATCAGTAACTATCACACACTGGATAGACACTAGATTTTGGAGATAAGCAAAAATAGAATACAGATAATATTTGATATATTAAAAACTATTTAAAAATGGTCCAAAAAATTTAAAAAGTAAAAAATAAAACAAGGTCCTGTGCTTTTGTGGTTAATTTTAAGATCTATTCATTTTGAGTGTGATACTTTAATTTAACCGCAACCTTGTGTATTTTAGAACAAAGGTTTGCTACAACATTGTCTCATTTTTATCACTGGGTTAGTCAGAAATATCCAGGTACTATTTTTTGTCAGTATCACACCACATTCACACAGAAAGCTTGGATGAAGAGCCTTGCCCAAGGACACAACAACCAACCATCATTACCCCCAGTTATTTTTCAGATTTACATGATGCAACTTCAAAAGATATTGCAGCTATACAGTTAAACGCACTGTATATTTTACTGTCTTAAAAACTTGAAAAACAGAACTAGATCATTTTAAACAGTTTGTAGTGATCCAAAGTTATTCCTCAATTACGTAATACATTCTGAGCATTCTAATTATTCACACTGAGGCGTTAATAAGCACTTTTCACAACTCTCAGAGGCCAGAGCGGAGTTTTGCCGTGACGGTAAAACTAACAACAACTAGCATGCTAACAGCACATTTCCTAATTACCGCACAGTAAAACATTTTATAATTTGATGCAGGCAGCACGGAGCAGACTTTTTGTTCAAATACATGGGGAAAAAATTGGGCACAGGGCCTTTAACCCTTTGCCCCCACCCTGTTACATAAGCTTGCCAAACAGACTACTTAACAATGTCCAGGCACAGACCTTTCCCGTACAGTACAAGACAGATCATATCCTCTTCACCGCTGCCATAACGACATGAAGACTGATCAACTCCTCTGCTTCCTGAGCCGAGACAGGGAAATCCAATATACAGACTATGGGGTCCTCAAAGTGTGTTAAATTGGATCATGAGGGTAAAGAGGAGGGGGCGAGTGATGATTTAAAAGGAAGTCGGAAAATGGAGGAAATAAAGGAGATATATATGTCCTGTGCATGTCAATAAATGTCAAGATTTTTTTGTTTTTTTCAAAATGTTGAGAGTAGCAACGTCAGCTAATGGACAGGAAATATGGTCATGAGTCATTTTTTTTCACTCCATCCAAATTTTAGCTTGCACCGATTTGATAGACTGTTTGTAAGGAGACTGGAACAGAGAAGTGGTCAAACATATCGAAAATCTAATTTAATAAAACTAGTACCGAAACTAGATACTAATTTGAATATTGATCAGGCGTGGAAAGTAAATAATTATGCACGTTACTGTAACTGAGTGAATTTTTGGGGTAATTTTACTTTTTTTGAATAGATTTTTAAGTCTGTATTTGTACTTGAGTATAATTCTAGCCATGTATTTAGTTACATTTTAAATAGAGGTTACTGAGTACTGTAAGTTCCAGTCCACGGCTGCCTCTGATCCTTTCTAGACCAACAAACACAAGATCACTCCATTGTTTTGCCAGAGCTCAGCAGTTTAAAACAACTACATTTAGTTTTACACTTTTTGATTGGTCACATTTTGTATAAAAGCCTGATCTAAAATGCTTCTAAAATTGCGTTAAAAAGTAGTAACTAGTAGTACTAGTAGTAGAGTAGTATTTTT
Organism: Periophthalmodon schlosseri; assembly: GCA_000787095.1. Lineage (NCBI taxonomy): Eukaryota > Metazoa > Chordata > Actinopteri > Gobiiformes > Gobiidae > Periophthalmodon > Periophthalmodon schlosseri. The sequence continues at coordinate 70,531 of KN470083.1, forward strand.
CATGCGTACTTTTTACTTTTACTTAATTACAATTTTGGCAGCAGTACTTGTACTTGTAATTGAGTACATTATTAGCCAAGTAACTGTACTTTTACTTGAGTAAAAATTTTCAGTACTCTTTTTGGTATTGATACAAAGACAAAATTTGCCTTTTCCTGAAAAGTTTTAGAATAATCTTACATGTACTGTACTATTTAAATAAAGAGTGTTGTTGTATTATCATTGTGACATAAAAACAGTATTCCTTTGTATGGAAATCGAGTTTTACATTTTAGTATTGGGACAACCCTCGAGCAAAGACAATGAACAAATGAGAGGTTGAAAATATGCATATAATATATATATATATATTTTTTTTTTTTTTTTTTCATTGAGAACAGAGGGGG
>KN470083.1:70948-94261 GCA_000787095.1 Periophthalmodon schlosseri
ATATTTTTTTTTTTTTTCGCATTGAGAACAGAGGTGGTTTGTCCAGTCGATCTGAAGGACAAAAGCAGTATTCTCACAAACATGCCTATAGCTACTTATGGAGATGGCATTGGCGATTTAACTGCGTGCCATACATTCTACACATAGCACACGCAGACAAAGCCAAACTCACACACAAAACCTAAGTATTCAAGTTATGGTAAATACTTTGCCTTATGACGGAGATACTTATAAATATGAATAAGTTATACAAGATATCACAATAGGGAATTCTTGGTTCATCAGCCATAGCAATCTGTTCGGGAAGTTAATTAGATGATGGTGTTTATCTTAAAGAAGACCTATTGTGCTTGTGTTTACTATATAGTTATAATCTATGACATCTGTGGATCATAATGTTATAGTCTGCACATTTTAAATCGCAATATTCATCTAAACGACCACCAAGTCCACTAACTTTTGCGTTAGAAAACTGCGGTGCCCAGTGGGAGCTGACGTCACCGTAAATGTCATCACAACAAAGAGCCGTGTGGCTGTCGGCCCCTCCTATGGAAAATCTACTTTATGGAGCTTTCGATCATGTTATAACATTGGCCCCTCATTAAAAACATGCCCGAAGAGGTCTTAGATGTAATGTGTTAGCAATTAATACCCCACAGTGTATTATCCCCTCTTTCAACAGCTAAAAATAATACATAACTTAATTAATTGTAAAAGCTTTATTATTATTATTATCAAGCTTAATAAAGATGATCAAATTATTTTCAAAACAAGCACATTTTTAACATCAAATTCATTCTTTTGGTTGATAAAAAAACAAACAAAAAAAACATCATTAATGCTAGCTAGGCACAAGTTCAGAATATATGCTGGATTCATAAAAATACAAGATACAAATTTGTGCGTTTTTGCAGCATAGCGATCAACATTATGTTATTAATAAAACCTACACAAAAATAAATACAGCAATAAAAGGCAGTTCATTAAAATATTATTCACATATTATTCCGCTGTGAAAAAATATTTTTGGAAATTTTGCAAATCTTCTTACTGAAAAATAACTATAGATTTTGTAGTATACCAAAATATCACAATACTATTATGGGTGCAGTATGTACAGTTTTTTGGGTTTTTGCATTACCTACTCCAAAGAGATGATATTCTTTGCCTGGAATGTTCCACAGTATGGTATTTATTGCTCTTGCATTTATTCAATTTCAGATGTTTTTAGCACTAAAAACACCTTGAAATACATGCTTTATTACCGTGAGTAGGGTCGCCTCTCCATAGTTCGGACCTGTAACTTGGCCTGGTACTATCACCTACTTGTCTCCATGGATACTGATAAGTTAAAGGGCCAATATTACGTTATTTCCTGATCTATGTTATAATGTTGTTTCCTCATCAAAAACATACCTGGAGTTGTGTTTTGTTTCATTCACACATGATTAACACACAAAACCTGCATATCTGAAAGTATTTTCTCCAACAGAAAACACTCTGTTTCACCTTGTGATGTCATGTGGTAATACAGGAAGTGCTCCACTGTGTTTTTAAACTCCATACGCCTTCACTCAAATCATTTAGATAAATTTAGCCCTGGAATTTCCTATCTCTGCTGAACAAAAGGTAAAAAGTAGCTGCTAACCGCTTCATAACATCACAAGGTGGAACAGAGCATTTTGAGTTTTGGAGATGTAAACAGACAAATAATAAACGGTTACTCAAACATGTGTGAAGGAAACAAAACACAACTCATCACCTTGTGTGTCTAAAAGCTCACAATAGTCGATTTAGCATGATATAGGACCTTTAAATGCCATACTGAGGAACATTCCAGTCAAAGCAATAATTTCTCTATAAAGTCAATCAGCCCTCCACCCGAAAAAGTTACACAGTGTTCCTTTAACAGTCGTGGATATGTGGATGTTGTAGCATTCCATCATTCAAACATCACATATGTTACCTTCAGAAACTTTTCGACCTTGTGGTTATGACTCACGTGTTATTGGCATATATAAAAAAAACATAGTAAACAACTTATGAATACAGTTTTCACACTTTGTACTTGACCTAGCCATATCAGCCTACATTCTTAAGATTCACATTAAGACAAGTGACGCAAGTACATGGCGGACCTCAACACTCACATACGCACTTATGAATAAATATGCAATTAAAATATCTCCTTCCTAATTAATAATCACACTTATTATGATTCATGTGCTACTAAGTGTTGGGGGTGGGTCAGCTGGAGGCGTCCCGCTGGTATATGCTTTTACATGTGATTCACTGAGAGACGATCACTGCCAGTATGTGAATGTGTTCGAAAATAAGCAGGTCTGAGTGTGTGTGTGAGACTTGCATACTAAAAGCAGCCGAGTCGGTGTGAGGATGACGAACTGTTGCTAAGCACTGGTTGCTAGGTGTCGGAGGGGGAGGGGAGACAGGTTTGCAGTTTGTCAGTGATGGAATCTCAGAGCTCTACCTCTCCGCCTGCGTCCTGGATTTCACAATGGACATGTGCTGCTTGATATGGCCTATTTATAGTATTGGTATAATTTATAGTTATGTTATTATGAATGGGAGGTCGTAGGCTCTGCTGTTCTGGTACCTACTGTATTACAAAGTATTATTGTGCTACTTGTTAGATTTACTAAAATCTTAAGATTTATACAATGATTCAGGTCCTTAATGTTATATTGTAGTTAGTTAATAAATACAATTCTAGTACGATACAATGATACAACAGTTTATCTGTACTTAACCTCATGTATTTTAGCGTGTATGTATGTGTGTGTGTGTATGTGTGTGTGTGTGTGTGTGTGTATGTGTGTGTGTGTGTGTGAGAGTATGTATGTGTGTGTGTGTATGTGTGTGTGTGTGCGTGTGTGGGTGAGACTGTGCAGACTGTGTCTGTGTGTGGGATTTGGGGTTTTCGTATAAAAAGCGCTTTAATAAAAAACTTTTTTTTGTTTTAATTTTACTTATTTGTAAAGGGACAGCACATATAATGAACATATAAAAATGTAAATATGTAAAGATTATAGACAACGTGGCTAATTTCCATCTTCAATCCCTCGGCAGGTTGATGTAAAACTTGATTGAACATATATTTTATTACTGTTAAGCTAGTATGTCCAACCTTATATTGGCTTTACACATTTTCTTTGCATCTTTTAAATTTAAGGCCACACATTAAGGCCAGATTAATTAATTTATTTTTTTTTCATTTTGGTCGTGTTTATTGCACTGAAAACCAAACCTTATTTGGCCTGGAGGAAGGCCTCTTCGTGATTGTTTCCATGGACATGTTGTTCCTGTGGCTATAAGTTTCAACAGTATGGCATAAAACTTCATGGAGAATGTTCCAGAGTATGGTTTTAACTTTCTATTCATGGAATCATGGAATCATGCAGGTAACGTGCCTCCTCCAGAAAGTAGTGTGCCTTTAAATAGAAGTAGTCAGTGATGTTTAATAGAATTTATTTTGGGAGACCAGGTCAAGTACTGTTTGTTTTCTCATATAACTATAGTCATGCTAACAACAGCTATAGATACATATTATATTGTAAAAGAGACTGTTAACCTCAAAGAGGTCAAGCCAATATAAAATCATTTGGAGTATGACTGTGAAAACATACAGTCATATTGTTATAATAATTGTTCTCCTATTTGCATTTTTACTCATTAGTCTGTTCAAAAAGATAAATCAGATGCACTGAGGGCAATCTGGGAATGACACATGTGCACACAGACTGTGACAGCGCTGCAAAAATATTGGTGCCAAATATTGACTTAATCTTCAATCTCAGACCGATATCAGTAAGCCTCCCCTATCCAACACTGTTCTAAATACGCATCTCTATAGGTCACTAACCGCTCTGGCTGTCCCTAGCATGTGCCGCTGCTGTCCGATACGCTCTCGTCCAGTCGACTGAAGGAGAGAGTGGGGAGGTTGACTGGGCGGGACACAGGCAGCCATTTATACTGGAGGTCCTGGGATGGGGGGTCCATACACCAGTCGTAGTGCTGTAACAGGTACATGCACGCTTCCTGCAAGAAAAACAAAAATATAATATAATATAAAAATACGTTTATGTTTTAGAAATGTTTACTCTCAATGACAGGGGTCATTAAACTGAATTTGATATATGTCAAGTATGCCATCGCCTGCTAACTGTCAATGACAACAATGATAGACAACTCCACTGGAAATAACACGCCCTAGTAGTTTACAGTAAGAAGTATCATTTTTTTTAGAGTTTTCTACCATGCTATAACATTGTTCCCTCTCCTGGACCCTATTTGACCCAGCCTTATGGTTAACTGTAAGATTCTGTGCAATGCTCAGCCCACAAGCCTACGTCATCCGTACTCCCACATGACAATCCATAAATGATACAAAACTGTACACAACAACTTGTCAAGCCTGACACGATGTGTAATAGTTTCATTAGCGGGATGATACTGATTGTGTTGTGATAGTGTTCTAAAGGGGTAGTGACTAAACACGAGAGGCAGGGGCGACTCAGTGCGCCAAAAATGAAAAATGTTTATAAGGGAAACTTATAAAACATGTTAATATGTTGTTTTCAATGAATATAGGGTTTTCAGAACAATAAAAGGTAAAATGGTGATCTAAATATGTGTTAGCAGTTAATACTCCATAGAAGTAAAATACCCCCTCTTTAAGTCCATTGAACTACCCTAGATTTAATAATAGAACGCGGTCTTGTGTATGGCACTGTTAAGTTCAGTGATAATTAGCTGTGTGAGATGTGTCAATTGCTAATACACATGCCTACCTCTAACAAAGTAGTATAGTAATGTAATATCTGTAATGAAAGACTCAATGATTTTTTTCCCTAAAAACAATTAAATATTTGTACTACTGCAGACTGCTTATTCGGATATGAAACCAGGCTGGACAAAAGCAGTATTCGTTTACAAACAATCTAAGATAAAGAAAGGGCATTGTAATTTAGCACTTTGTCTTTGTTGCTGTTAGATCATAGTCCATGTGGGTTGCTGTTTTTCTAAATATAAAATTGACAGCACACACCTCCTACAGACAGTGCAGCCTCCATGGTACTTTGTTTGTGTACCCACCCACACAGCACCGCTACAACTTTTGCATGCAAGCTGCGCACTTCAGCCCAGTTTCATAACAGAGCCATGTCCATGAGAATAAACCCACTTGGATGCTAGACCTGTCCGCTGACACATTGGCGGGTGGGAGGATCCTAATTTTACCGGCACAAAAACAAAGCGTTGGTGTGGAAGGCACTCGGCAGAGCTAACGCCTACGCCAAAAAGCTGCACTGATACTTTGTGCTTGTGTTTACAGTGCCGAAAATAGCACAGCAAAGCAACACTTTTTAGGAGAAAACCAGAACATTCTAATGCTTCTAACAGTTACAACAAAACCTCAAAAAACCGACGGTACATGATTTGATTTATCTTTCTGATCGGTTTTAATTCAAGTTTTTATAAACAAAAATAATAATTGGGTAAATAATGTGAGTATTTTTGACTTGATGGACGGTTGATAAGTTAATGGATGAATTCTAATTCTACCAGGGGTGTAAGTTCTTTGGCTCTATGCGGTAGTTACGAGTCTGAATCGATCTGCGCCATTCTAACCAATGTAAAATCTAAACCAAATAGTGGGTTGGTAAGAATCTATTTAAATGTATTAAACTAATTATAAGAACAGTACTTGAAAGCAATGATGTTTGAAAAAGTGAGTATAGCAGCATGGAACACTGCACAAATTCATTTATAATTCCTAAAGCAACCTCCCAAAATGTATATTTGACTAGAAATGGGCAATATATTGAATTCTCTAATACTGTGAATGTTGTATACTGTTTATAATAAAAATGTGGCAAAATACTGCAAAAAGAGCTAATTATTACACGTTTTAGACACAAACCACAAGGGTTTTAGATGACTTCACAACATTCTATAGACCAATAATATTACATTAACACAGATGGGGGCAGCTAAAATGAATATTGTTAGAATGAGTAATATTGTTGCAATACAGTAAGTCTTGGGTCTAGTCAATCATAGAAATGATCAGGTTCCACATCTGCATACCTTTTAGATATTTCATGGTAAAGTACAAAGTGATCAATACAGGAAAATAGCTCTTGCCCCCCATCTCAGAGTATGACATCATCACATTCTAGAGTCTGAAAACCACCAATACTCTCTGAAAAACCACAACCAAACACACACCAATACAGTATGATGTGCCAAGAAGAATAGACCCCATACAGTCTCCACATCCACAGCTGCTGATGTCAAAGGCACTTCTCCCCATTGGCTAACACTTGTGCTCAGCCAACCAACATGGCCTATGGTCTCACACGCAGCACATCCCCAGCCTCCCCGACTTTATGAATGAGGGTTTTCTGATGGAGGGGGAGGAGCCGGATGAATGAATGGGGGGAAGGCACCGGCAGAAGAGGAGAAGGAGAGCAGGAAGGATAACCAGGAAGGAAGGGAAGAGGAGGAGGAAGTAGAGAGGAGGGGGGGAGGATGAGTCACTTCTCCTCTGACCCAGATAGCCACGCGTTACTTTCTACACCCTGGTCACGCCCCACTCCTACCATGTGTCGGCATTTGCCAACGGTCACCGAGACGTCAGCCAATCAGAACGCAGCTCGTACAGACGTATATATTATTAATTATCAAGGTGAGATAGAGGAATGGCAAGCAGTTGTGTGTCGTCAATGCAGCTTCAGTGTCGAAAGTGTATTGATGAAACTGGTCAGTATTAATCAGTAATCAATATCGCAACTGATTTAGCATTTTAATTGGAAAATCATTTATTCATAGCCTTTGATACAGTCCTTAGCCGCTCCGGACAGTGGACAGTGAATTCTACAGAGAACATAATGTGTACCGGAGAGATTCAGAAATATTATGTTTAGTTCAGAAAGTCCTTGGCCTACTGAAATAATAAAAGGTCATTATATGATGCTTATTTAAAATGTTTTGTTTGTATTTTCATTGATTCATGTATTCTTTCTTGTATTGTATATTTTGTTCTGAAAAAAAAAAATAAAATAAAATAAAATGTATGACAAAAAGGTCATTCTAAATCAACACAGGCACATGTTTAGTCCTACGACCAGGTTCCAAACCGAAATAAATTGTATTTATTTATTTTTTCCTCTTATTTTTTTTATTTGTATGAGGTTGTCAATGGGGGTTGCTACTTTGAAAATAACCATATTTTGCTTATCCCGCTCACATCAGTGGTAGAGCGGTTAGATCCACTGACCCACAGGTTGACAATGTGATTCAAGCTCCCATTGATGAATACTGTCGATGTGTCCTTGGGCAAGACACTTTACCCACCTCGCCCCACTGTCTGAGTACACTGGTGTATGGTGTGTGAATGGGTGAGTGGTTCCTTGATGTAAAGTGCTTTGAGTGCCTTGAAGGTGGAAAAGTGCATTTTACACATTTTACCAATGTGACCATTATCAAAAGAAAATGTAATTCTGTCAACTAGACAAAAGTTTTGAAGTGAATACATTTCGAAACTCATTCTTCAGTTCTTCATATTTTGCTTATTATAATTTTTTTTTAAAATAATGTTTTCCATAAAAATAAAAAAAGCTAAATGTGTGGGACAGTGGTGCATACAAAATTTTAAAACATTTGTATATAATTAAAACTCTACGTCAATTGCAATAAAAATAAATAAATAAAAAATTACTTAAGCAGCATTATGGTGTCACACTAAAATTTATACTAAGTACAAGTTACAACCCACAATATTTTCAACTTTCCCAATTTGTGCCCAGTGAAGCACTCGTATAATAGGTTAATGCAGTCCGGCCTCTCTAGTCTGTGCATAATAGAAACTGTCTATATGAAGAGTCTCCCATTGTCCTCTCGGAATCGCTGGGAACCAAAGCAATGTTCGGCGGTCATTATCTCCTCAATGGCTCTGGCTCAAGCAATAAAACTCAAGCGTCTTCTCAGGATATGGGACTCATTCACATTTAATGCTTTTTTATTTCAATAATTTGATCCAATTGGCTGGTGGAACAATAATAGGAAGTGAATAGGGACAGAGCCGATTGTTGAAGTTCACCTGCACGCTGCATGGCTGGACTAATATTTATGATGACTCAGACTCGGCGCTCGTTGCGTGTCTCGGGGTGGGAATGAATCATCCATCAGATTTCATGTTTCCCCCGACAACAAGAAAAGTGCTACTATGTGCATTTGTTTCAATAAGATGACCATAGTTAGTTACTCTCTTGTTGGCAGCACATATTTTAAAGGGGGCGTATTATGTAAAACTGATTTATATGAGATGAGCTTTTAACTTTCTTATAATGGTGTTTCCTCATCATTTTCTTTGTTGTTTCAATTGTTTTTCAATTGATTCATGCATGTTTGAATAATCCTGCTTTATCTTGCATTTGAGCCCTGAGTGCTCAGAAAATAGCGGTCTCCACCCCTATCCCCATGCACAGCTCTGTACCTACTTGTAGGATTGTCAAAGGTATAAAAAAATCAGATACTAATCCATACCAAAACTAGTATCAAAACTAGCTACTCATTTCAGCAAGTATCGATACTAAAAAAGTCACATTCACACGACAGAAATGAACCCTTCCCAAATAGCTCTAGAATGATCTTGAGCTGTATCAGAACGAGCAGAAGACCACTAGGACCACTAGTTGTCCATGGAACTAGTATATGCCTGGTAATATAAAAGAAAGTACTACAGTTTAATGTTGAATCGCATTCTATTGTCTAAATAAGATACTGAGTATCAAGTCTATTCTTTAGTATCAAAATCTAGTTTGAAATGTTAGTATTATGACAATACTACTTACCGTATTTGTAATTATTTAAAAAAAAAAATCAGACTACGGGTCAAACATGTAGGGTTCAAAAAAAGGAAAATGTCTCCTTTAAGCGAGTAGAAACATACTTGGAGCACTTGATAAGTGGGCTGACTAAAGCGGATGTAGTGTGCCCGGGTGACGACAATCTCCAGGCCTCCTTCAGATCTGTGCTGTGGGATTTGAGGAGACTCTTAAGATGTGGGAATATTAAAGAGAATGTGAATCGGAAATGACTCAACTATAGAGAAGAGGTCAAATCTGAGCCAATCATAAGCCAGTTATTTATGTACCATGTGTCAATAATAGTCATCGTTTACAATATGGATATTTTGAGTCAATGCAGAATAGGTTATCCATTTACATAAAGTTCCCAAATTCAGTTATCAACTACATTTCTAAATAGGCATTGATTTTACTTTATTATTGGGTATTGTGTCAGTGCTGTTCAGTCAAACCAGGAGCAATGGATGAAAAGCTAGTGAGTCAAGATCAGGCTATCACAACATCTGCTATAAATGCACTCTCCCAGGGCATTTCTAGGCCTCCAGTTTTAGGGGTGCTTAGCACCTATGGGGTAATAAATATGCACGTGTAGCATGCACCAAATCTATCATACCATGTACCCTTATACTCTTTCATATCCATATCACTCAATTTTTTTATATCAATCCATCTCTTTAGATCAGTTGTTCCCAAACTATGACATAGGTGCTTGAAGCATGTCCTGCTTTGTAAACTATCACCTCCTCAGTCCTACCTATATGTTAAACTGTACTAATACTACTGTATTAAACTATATTCTAAACTAAAAAATAAACTCTCCTTTTTTCTCTCTGCTTCTCTGTCCCTCTTCTGTCTAGTTGTTTTTCCTGTGGCTGAACTTGCTTGAATGAATATGTGTGAATGAATTGGTGTTATTGTCATCTGCCAGGGGTTTTCATCATGCCTGGATTCTCACTTTTCTCTTAATCACTAGGTTTGGATGTTGTGTCTCATTTTCTTTGCCTTTTTATGCTGTCAATCATAGTTAATAGGCAGTAGGTTTAATGGGCTATCTAATTAAAATAGATCTAAAATATAAGGTAGCATATTAGCATCACATCATTACACTTTTCTTATACTGTACAATAGGCCTAATTACTTTTAAATTGCCCATGTAACCTATATTTTCCAATATATTATATTCTGTTATCTGTGACAGGCATTCATGAATAATAGTAATTGATGATAGAACATTTTACATTCATAGCAAAGTGACTTACATTGCCTGTAGATCTGGCTCGGAATCCCGTTTTTCTCCTTGGTCTAATCCACACTGTAGTCTGTCAGCACTTTTGTCCCAAAAGCCAGATTTAATCATCTATCAGTTTATTACTTTACTATTAAGTTTATTACCCTAGTACTAAAAGTATGATTTTGTGGATAGGAGCAGATCCAAAAGCTGTTTACAAAAGTTAGCACTTCCTCTACCTGTGCGTGTGCGCAAGGTGATTCTGACCAATCAGAGGGAGAGAGTCTTAGAGCTGAGATATGTAGCACTATTGGCTGGCAGTGCCAACTGGTGCCTGCTCATTTAAATGTTTAAGCCGCTGATACCACTGCAAAACACGGGACATTTCAGCACAGATACTGAAGTATGACATTTTCTTAGACTAAGAAAACAGTCATCTCAATAAGATAACAAAGACCTCTTCATTTTAGGGGTGCTGACTCACCCCTGGCACTCTCTCTCTCCTCTATTTATTGTTCTATTACTATACTGGAGTCAATGCAAAACCTTTTTATCCATTTCCATACAGTTCTCATACTTACTTACATGAACATTTAAAATCCCCATAATCTACCATGTATATCTAGGATCAAACTAGGATGGTTAGGTATCTTTTACTAGTGTTAATCTCCACACAGTAACCAATAGTCTGACCTATACTACTTTGGTTTTTAAACATAGCATGTCTTCCTCGATTTTTTAAATTTTTTAAAATTATTTTTATTTTTTTTACAATTGTGAGGCATGAATTTCACTGTCAGCCAAGCACAGCCAATTCCTATAAATGCACTCTCTCTCCCCTCCATTATTCTGTCAATCCACTGCAACCTTATTCCGCCCCATCTCAACCTCGGCAGCAGAATTATGGACCTCCTCTGCCTCTCCATCTTCTCATTTCTACCTCCCATAATGACAGCCAAAAAATCATTCTGTAAGTTCATGGCATGACTATTATATCGACCTTATATCTATCTAATTCATCATCATCCCTCATTTGTTGTGTCTGTTTAAGGGCGGCAACTAACGATTATTTCTACTGTATATGGAGATTTTCTAAGTACATTTGTAACCAGGTAATGACATTTTGATTTAAAAAAAGCCACTATTTAAGTTAGAAAACATCGATTTGGCACGTGTTTTAGTCCATAGTACAGATAATGAACATACAATAGTGAATGATTACTTTAATCGTCGACTAATGGCAATTATTCCTATTAATTGTTAAAGGCTCAGTCTGTTGACTCTCCAGGGTGTGATATACTGAATATAGTAGCGGTTGTGTTGTTAATGTCATGTCTGTCTCCGGCATGTTGGCAAGGACACATGTCTCTTTGGGGACATGTGTCAGGGCCCTGTGTCCCATAGCATGACTCTGCCTGTAGTGACTATGGTGAGCTGCTCTGGGACTAGTGAACCTGCTCTACAGTATACAGTGCTATCCAGTTAGCAACCCTCCAGTTAAATCACCATTTCTACAAGTGCTGTTCTATTTACAGAGAAGTGGCTGGGGGATTCACTTCTGGCTAGGACAATGTACTTTTAACACAATGTCATGTCAAGTACCATTATTTCATACTGTATTCTATAAAATGTCATGATAAAAAATGTGTTTACAAAAGAGGAGTCTACACATAATAAAAGAATCTAACAGAGGATGGGAATCAAAATACAGAATCTTTCATACAGTCGGTTTTCACTTTCCAAATCTGAGTTGGTAAAAATACATATATAAAGCAAAATGTATAGTTTAACAGGGAAAATGCTTTGGATTTAGGGAATATTTTTATATTTTGAAGTGTTTGTAAAAAAGTATACATTTTGGAGAGTTTAAGCTTATATGTAGCATGTAGTGTAGCACGTTCATGTTGGTCTGACTGTGATAGCGGATGAGAAGTCACCTTAAGGAAAACATCTGTGAGTTTAGCTCCAATGCAGCTCCTTGGTCCATTTCCAAAAGAACAGAGGAGGTGCTCGTGGCCTGCATTCCTGAACAAACACAAAGTTTGACAATGTTACATAAAACTTTAATATGTAGTTGATATCCATTTCTTTTCCAAAACCATTAAAAGGGGCCTAAGTCTATAAGTCGAAGGGAGATTCATTTGTTTTTGGAAGGAATATCCAAAATTGATCCAGAAACCTTATCATTATCTGTTTGCGATTGGCTCTAAAATCTTGCCATATTAATCCTATGGCTTAAAGTCTTTTCAGTCTTTTAAGTCTTTTCCCTTAACGACAACAATCACATTTCGGTTTTGAATAATGGCATCACTTTCTGAAGCTATTGTGAAACATTCATTTCTATTTTACTGACTTACGTATGAATAGCCCCAGTAATTACAGATATATTAAAGGGTCTGTACCCAAATCTGTTTTGGCAGCTCTCAGGGTGAAAATGAGACCAGTGTCTGCTGTCCGCATGTAATTACGAGCATTTTATTCTCCTTGAAAGAGGAAGTGCACCAATAGCATGCTAGTTGCTGTTAGCATTATCACGAAGGTAAACTCAACCCTCCATTCTCCTCTATCCTAAGTTGTGAAAAGTGCTTAAAAAATGAATCGCGGTGAATAATTAGGATGCTAAGAACGCATTAGGTAAGTGCAGAATAAATTTAGACCACTACAAACATGAACGTATTTTTCAGTAAAAATCAGGTACAGGGCCTTTAACCATAAACCAGGTCAATAAATCTGTATTCTGACAGTTAAAAAGCAAATCCATCATAGTATTCTGACCCGTCCTTCAACTCAATTTTAAACTATATGGGGGATTTTAGAATGTGATGTGATGTGAACGCAACCTATTTCATTTTCCTTATCCCTCCAGTACCTCTTTATGGCCTAGTCTTCTAAAATAATGTCGGGCATAAATCACTCCCTTGCAGCCGTCATAACGCTGATGCAGACCTCCTCCTGTCTCTGCTAATGCGTCCTGTCTTCCTGAAACCTGAGCTCTGATTAAAGCCAAACAGGAAGCATTAGAAGAGAGGAGAATCCGCTGCTGTGGGCTCCACTGTATGAGAGCAGGAGGTATTGAATGTTCTCTCTCTGCTGCATCAGTGTAATGAGGAAACATACTAACACAGCCAGGCCTATTGTGGTAAGAAAGAGCAGAAAGAACAGTCATGATATACAGGAAGTGATAATGTGGTGCGAGGTGATAATGTTACGTAACGGCAGGTAATTATTTGTTGCAGGGTCTTACTTAAATTTGGCACTATAGAGTTTAACCAAGTGATATATTTGAAGGTACATTTTGCATTAGTAGTACCAGTTGTAGTAGTAGTAGTCTAAACAGATTTGACGTTCATGCACACATTATAAATGGTCATGGTAAATGGCCACTTTTTTATCTAGCGCTTTTCCACCTTCAAGGCGCTCAAAGGGCTTTACATCAAGGAACCACTCACCCATTCACACACACACTCATACACCAGTGTACGCAGACACCGGGGGCGAGGTGGGTTAAGTGTCTTGCCCAAGGACACAACGACAGCATTCATCTGTGGGAGCTGGAATCGCACCGCCAATCTGTGAGTCGGCGGATCTGACCACTCGACCAATGGTGTTTATGTTGAGAGCTGAACCTTCGGATCAGTGGACAAACACTCTACCAACTGAGCTACTGTCGCACTATATCCAGTCAAATTTACGTTTGTAATATGATAACACACTCTTAAAAAAGGGGTTCTATAAAAAGATGCTGTCATTAATTGGAATAATTGTGACAAGTCAACTAACAAATACTCTTATTTAATTTCATTTCATTTGTTTTTATTCAGCCATGCAATTTCAATAATGCATTACGACAAAAACAGAGTTAAGACAATCACTGTCACCATCACTGTCATAACATAAGGTCACTACTCAGCCAAAAATAATTACTCTGATACATAGATATCCTTATATGGCACACATCTCAAATGCTTTTTTCTGTAACATTTTTTTCAACTAAACAATAGAGCTACAGGCTTTTATGTGCAAACCATTCCACAACCGAACACCAACCACTGAAAAACTTGTGGTGTGGGAAAACCTTCCACATTCTTTTGCATATTTTTAAGTCAACGAGGTATTTAAAGTTGAGAAGCGTAGCTGTAACGTAGACTATTTGTTGTTGTTGTTTTTGTTGTAGTACAGTGAGTCCTTGGGAAGATTGTTCAGTGCAGTTTTTTGTTGTAGTACAGTGAGTCCTTGGGTCTAGTCACTGATAGAAATGGTCAGATTCAACATTTGTGAATTTACCTTTTGGATATTTCATGGCAAAGCACAGTGTGATCAATGGGGAAATCTGCCTCGTGCCCCCCATCTGGGAGCATGACATCATCAATACAGACTCTCAGACACAAGCCAAAGACCTTCTATCACAATAATAAACTGAGACTAAATCAAGACTAGAACAGGATTAAATCAGGAGTTAGAATGCTATTGTTAAATATTTGCATTATTATTATTATATTAAATAGTTACTAATATGCAATGCTGTTCCTCTTGTATTTGCTACCATTTTGAGGTAAAATAACAACTCTAACAACAACAATTTTCTACTCAAACAATTCAGCCTGTTCTCTAGAGAAAAAGGCCCACTACCCCTGAGACAAAACCCAGTCCACCTGCTCCAGCGGCTGGGAGTTCTCTTCTGCATTTGGTGTTTTCCGATTTAGTTATCATCCGTCTGGAGCCTGCGTGGGTGTCCGGTCTGACAGGGAGCTACCTCTGCTACGGATACAATATTTGCTCCCAACTGGAAAAGCACACAATCCCCGCCTCACACCACAAGTAAGCGGGGAGACACAGAAATATTAGTTATATAACGAGACTGCAATCATTAATTTAAATGGGCAGGTGGCAAGCAATGCAAACTGGAAACTATTGAGGTGGAAAAGAAAGAGAGTCCCCAGATGGAAAATCACAGAAAGCGGAAGGAAGCCGGGACCGGAAAATACACAGCCGTATTCAAAACCCACACAGGTAGTTAGACCGGCAGGTAATTTGTTTATCCCCTGGGAAATCTATGTGATAGCAGCCATTCAAACAACAGCTAGCTAATGCAACATAGGAGATTGTAGTGTGCCTGCTCGCACAACCACTTACGCTTCCGATAGATCAATACGCGGCCCAATTAACACGGTAAATGTGCAACCCGCAGACCATTATGCGTTAGCCGGAAACTGTGCCGTGAGAGTCGACTCCGGATGTGTAGTTACAGCCAGGCAAATGGACTCACATAACCCACTGTGCAAGGATGAGTAGGGTGGTTTTTTATGTAAACCTGTTTTAATGATGTTGTAGATTTTGGAGAGAATCATCTGTTGAAAATAATTGTAAAATGTGGCAACAAAATGTTACGTAGGCCTATGGAAAAAAAAAAAAATACATATGCTTTTTCAGTTTTGAATTATGAAAAATTTCCTCTCCACCCCATTTCAAGTGTCAGCACAAAAAACACATTTTTGAATTAGCTTATTTTGGTCTTACAGTTGTATTAATGTTGTTTTTATTGTGTCTATGTAAAGTGACCTTTGGTGTTAGAAAGGTGCTTGTAAATGAAATGTATTATTATTATTATTATTATTGTTATTATATAAATGTGTGTTTAGGGCTGCAAGATTAATCACAATTGAGTGAAAATCGCAATTGAATCAAAATCCCAATTTGAATGGACACAATTAGCAAAGGTTGATTTTTTTTTTCTTCCCTCCACTACCAACAACATACCCTCAAAATCCCAATTTGAAAGGACACAATTAGCAAATTGCAAAGGTTGATTTTTTTTTCTTCCCTCCACTACCAACAACATACCCTGTCTTATTCTGCATTAAAAACTGCTAAGCCTGTAGTTTAGATCTGTACAAACATGTTCTGAAATGCAATTCTTTTATTAGTTTGTCAGTTCATATTTTTTTATGTCATTGTTTATGTTTATTGGAGGGGTTTAAAATGTGAACAGCATCCTATTACTAAAACATAAAAGCTCAAATCTAATCACAATCGCGATGCTTCTCAGAAAAATCGCAATTAGATATTTTCCTCAAATTGTTCAGCCTTATATTATACAATTGGCTCTAGTCTGTCAAAGCGAGTATCTGTTCAAGCTAATTGACACGGGTTACTCTGACAAGGGTTTCACTATGCTTATTACACATGCATGAGTAAATTATTGTGTTGTTAAAATGTTTTTTTTTTTCTTTACTTTATTTTATATTAGTGAACTTAAAAGCTAACATTTTGGACATTTTGTTATAGAAATGCTTGTCTGAGAATACTATGGTATACACTGTGTTATAGCTATACATAGGCCAAATTCTAATATAGATTTCCCTTATCTAGAATGGTGTTATCGTGGTAAATAGGAGGATTATAAAGTTGTGAGAATGAGAGCTGAATTGCGTTCACAAATACAGCGCTGTAGTCTCTCACCTTTGACTTTCTGAGCACGAAGTCTGCCTCACAGAAATATATTCTATGAGTCATTTCTGTAACCTCTTCCAGCAGAGCACACACGACTGCACAAATATGAAAATGGAAAAAAAAAAAAAAGATATGGAGGAGAGGGAATCCCCATTGGTAATATGGGTGTGAGGTGGACAGTTACCATGGCAGCAAAGCCTGTCTGTCCATCTTGCCTCTTCTTATTATAACCAAAGTTTAACATATAACTTTTTTCAATAGCACTGTGCAATAACTATACAAAACAAAACTTATCTACTGTAAAATTCAAGGTCATGGCTCTGAATTTAGTTGTTCGTGTTCTCCCCATAGCCTATAGAAGTTTAATGACGCATTATACAGTTGGACAACAAACCGTCTGACAGAAAAATACCTTATGAGTCATATCCCCACCTCTGCAGAGGAAACACAACTAAAAAAGAGAAGGGGATCCCCATTGGCAAAAGGGGTGTGATGTGGCCAGTTACTAAGGCGTCAGCTACCCGCCTGTCTGCCCACTCAAATGTACCAGTCCAGATCACATACCACACATTATTTCCACTGACTATTTTATATGACATGGGATTACTATGACTATAATAACACAATGTTAAGTGCATGTAAATAATGGAGCCTTTTTATTTAGGTGTATTTTTATAGATCTGCAACTAAGGATCATGTTAGTAATCACATGGTCTATATTTTTTTCGAGTAGTCAGCTAGACAAACGATTATTATTATTATTATTGCACACTGAGACTTTTAAAATATATTTTCAACCAAATAAATGATGAAATATGGTGACTGGAGGCTTCTAAACAGATATTTACTAATAAAGTGTATCATTAATTAAAATCTGAAATTGTTGCTTTAATAATGCCACTGTATTCAATATAGAAAGATCTTTTCCTATCTGTTTTAGAGTCTGTATTGTCAAGATAATGATTACTATTATCAAAATACTACAATTATTTTTCATAGTCGGCTAGTCACGATTAGTTCATTAATCGTTGCAGCACCACAACCAAGTATTATAATTTTTGTATTTGTAATGCTTGCTCCTGCAAAAGTGTTGGCTATTAGCATTCAAATTTCAGTCAATTTAAGTCTTTCTACTTATAATACTTCAACAAATCCTTAATAAAATTATTACTATAAATGCATTGTTTTAGCAATGTTTCAAGTCATTGTATAGTATTTATTAGACCGAAATCCAAATAAACATAAATATTAAAATAATATGAAACAGTATTACAGATAATGACTTTCTAAAAATAACTATAGGTGCTCCCATGTGTCTATAGCCTGTTGGGTTTTTCCTAATTGCAGTTAACAGGGCTATTTCCTGTTTGAGGAATCACCTTCTCCTCTGTGTCACACTCGGAGGATAGCATCTTGAATGAGTCATTTCTGTGTCCCTTCACGCACCGCGGGGCATCATGGCTTCTCCCTCCTCCCTGCCTCGCCCTGCACACACTCACTGATAAAGAGGGAATCCCCATTGGTAAAGACCGGGTCACGTGACTGGTTGCCATGACAGCGGCAACCTGCATGCATTCACTTTTCACTCCTCCTTGTGAACGAGTGCTCTGCTGTCTGAATGAATGACTATGAATGAGTAAAAATATATGAATGGAACTGAGATAGAAACATTGAAAGAAAATGTTTTGTTGTGTAGTTGGTAGACTATCAGAAAGATGACAGAATTTATTCATAATACATTCCATTGCTATTATTTGATAAGAAGCTGCAGTCAAAATAACAGAGGAAGATTTGTGCATTGAGGCATTGTTAATCTATCTGCATTGGTTTCCGTGGCAACGGTGTAGGCGTGTGTATGAAACATAACGATGGGTGTGATTTCTCAATATAGAATCACAATGAAAGCTGCAGTCTAGACAAACATGATATGTCTGAATGTGTGAAACACAAATTCCACTGCACAAATCAGCAAATCAATGCTTCACATTCACAGACATTTGTTCCACACTAGTAATATAGTTACTGTAGTCGTTGTATACTTATTTTCCAATAGTTCTTTGATGTCTCTGTTGAATTTTGTCCAAATATCTCCTGGGTGAGATTTTGTTGTTATTTATTTAAAAGAGAAAACTTTAAAATGAATATTGCCAAGATTGAGGTTGAGGTAACAGGGGCCTATAGAGGTTATGCACTGGTTTTATTTTATTTGAAAAATGGCTCTCTACATTCCGACTGTGTGGCAGAACTGTGGGCAGCAGAACTGACAAAATGTGTTTTTTTGCTTTTTATGGCCTTCTTTTTGTCCGTGGAGCTATGTGTTCTCGCCCCACAACAATTATTTCCTCAACACATGGACTCAGAAACATGTTATTTAAGGCGAGAATGGATCATTTCAACTGTGTGTGATCCAAAGTCTGTATCAGTGATAAATGTGAGTGTGCCACTCGTGTTGCTGTTGTTTGTTTAACTGGATTTTCTTGCTTTACATGTCAGGTACAAACAAAGTATTTAGCAGAGTTGTTGACTTTTATATTTGTTATTAAGCTCTAGCAGCTCTTTAACATTTTAGATGTGTTTTGACCTTTCAAGAAAATGTCATTACTCACC
Organism: Periophthalmodon schlosseri; assembly: GCA_000787095.1. Lineage (NCBI taxonomy): Eukaryota > Metazoa > Chordata > Actinopteri > Gobiiformes > Gobiidae > Periophthalmodon > Periophthalmodon schlosseri. The sequence goes on from KN470083.1 coordinate 90,122, forward strand.
ACTGACACTCGTATACCTTTGCCACTTACTAATAAAGTTCCAAAGGTTGTGAACTTATCTGCATAACCTCTATAGGTGAATGGCAAAGAATTGCAAAATGCCTGTTAAAATTTGTTAATGCTATCTCTCTTGAAAGATTTCATAAAAAATTGAGAATGAAACGACTGGATAGATAGGCAGACAATGGATCCTAATTTTTATAGTATACGAGGTAACACTTTATAATAAGTTCCCTTTTGACAGCCTTAATAAAGCACAGACTGAGTCATAATGAACAGAGTTTAGTAAGAATTGATTCAGGGATGGTAACTACTTAGTTAATACTCTAGCTCTTAATTAAGTAGTTACTAAGCCTGAATTATTCTTTATAAACAGCTTTAACAATTTGTTCTTAGGTTGTAGTTATTTTAGTGGTACCGTATTATACATTTACGTGTACTGATTACATATACTTCTCCCATAAGGTGACCCTGGATAGTAGCCATTTTCCCTGTTTTTTGGTTCAAATTGCAGGTACCTGAGTGAAGTTGATAAGTACAGTTAATAGTGCTGGAGAGCGGTGGTTTAATGCGAGCAGCTTGTTACCGTGGCGATTACTAGCTCCTTTGTGTCCGTCTCTGACTCATCTTACCTCAGAGACTCCTGGGACAGCAGTCACCTTTTATGGTTCTGTCCACTGACATTTGGAAAACAGCTGCAGGTATAGCTTTGGGGGATGTTTATGTGTTATAAATTCTCTTTAAATATAACTGTCTACATTTAATGAATTTTTCATTTGAATGTTTTGATGTTTGAAAACGATATCTTTTTAAACTTGAATTGTTTTGTGCTATAGGCCTAAACATGCCCTGCCTTGCCTTACATGCATAGAAAGATTTTATGTAATCCCATTCCATTTTATTTTCTTAGATTCTAAAAATATATAACATGCTTATGTGCAAATGATGAGAAATACATTGGACTAGCAAATTTAAACTTGATAGGATTTAGAATAGAATAGGGTGTTGAGAGAGCAATCAGTTAAGTACAATTAACAAAAACTCAAAATTTGTATTTACATTGTAGAATTGTGATCTAGGGAAAATATTATGGCAAAAAAAGAGTTATTTGGCTCATAATTGAAATCATGATTGTTTCAAACAATATAAAGTATTAAACAAGTTATCAAACAATGCATCAGAAATGTTTTGTTAAAAGCTTATGTAGATTGAAAAAGTGGCTTTGCTCCAGGATTTGAGGGGCTGAGAGAGTGCACATATCATTAATTGTATTTTCAGTTACAATTTTTGTAACTAAAAAAAAGTAATAATTTAAATTTTAAATTGTATTAACTGCACAGCCCTATCTTGGGGCTCAACTTCTTATCATTTTACAGTAAAATTCTTGGCTAATATAATAAGTGACACCTAATGTGTTGTACAGTGGAACTGTTTCTTTTGGTTAAACCAAATGTAACACCAGTCCCAAAATGGCACTTCAAATCAAAATAACAAAAATCGATCTTACCCGTCCATAAAACATTCCCTTGCAAAACCTAATCACTAAAATGGCTGCCTTACAGCTCCATTGTTCCCTGTGCTGGCTCTCTGGCTGCTGTGCAGTGGGAGTTGCCAGGATAAATGTTATGTTTGGACTTCTTACAATTCTTACAATTTCTCACCTCTCTTTCCATCTCTCTGGCAGAAAGCTGTCGGGCTGCTGGAACACCTCTGGGTCCCGGTGCACCGCGTGGCTGATGTAGATGGCACCATAGTCTTTGGGTACGTGGAAGCCAGTGATGGTACAGTCCTGTGTGAGAAGATAGAGAGAAGAAGAAGAAGAGATGATCAAATTACGAAAGAAGTGGGTGGTTCTAGATTATTGTTAAGCATGTAAAAATGTAAGATTTTTTTCCCCATTTAAAAAATATAATATTTAGTTTTAAACTGTTAATCACCATGGCTGTGGTCCTCATCATACATTTACAGAACATCCTGATTACTAGCATTCACATTAGTGCTGTGCATTATAATATTAGTATTGTGAAAAAAGGCGATTGGGATTACATTTGGAATATATAACTAAAAAGTAGGCTTCTGTTCAGAGTGCACATCATAAACTCCAAGAGCATTAACGTTTTAGAGATGACTAAAATATGAACTAATAAGCTAATACAAGAATCCCATGCATTTCAGAACATGTTTGTAGATGTCGAAAATACAGCTACAACATGATTTTTCTTTGCAGAGGACATGCTATAGTCTAAATAACTGCAGTCTTTGTGATATGAGCATTACACCAACTCAAGCTGTGATCTCGATTTGATTGTGATGTATTGTGCAGCCCTATTTAACATCATCATCACCCACCCTGATGATAATGTCTTCAAGTGCTGGAACAAGTTAACTGATTAATCACAACTGACTGATTATTGACATAGCTGTAATTTAATAATCATACGACTGTTATCTGGACTATACACAGACTGCAAAACATGCGATGTGTTGAGAGAAGAGGTTAGATGACTCAGACAGAGCCATAATTACACCAAAATAACACAGGAAATGTGTAAAATGATGTTTTTGATGAAAGGCCTATTTTGTCTGTAAGTGTACTCAATCAAGATGTCCTCAAGCAGCATCACTTCAATTTTATGTGGGTCTAATTTGGTAAAAATGACATTTTCGTGGGCCTTTTGTGATCTAACAACTAAATTACAGCCCTTATGTTTTTACTTATTTGTAATGATCTATGTATCTACAATAAAACATCAATAACAGGTAGTAGTTTTAATTTTGTTGTATCATCTTGTGTGCATAGAGGGAAACTGTTTCCAAGGATACATTAACATTTGCAAACACCACATCAAAATTGGGACAAAACTGGGACTAAACCCAAAACTAAACCCATACTAGACTAGGACTAACCCAGGACTAAACCAAGTCTACGTAAGTGTGCTCAAACTTGGACCAAACCAGGACAAGTGTGAATACACCCTTACTGCATACCAGTGTGACTCACTTTCTTAGCATAGAGAGGTCATCTGGAATTCCCCCCCATACATTTTATTTAGTTTGGAATCTGAAAATTTGACTTGGATTATTTTTTTAGATATGTTTTAAGAATGTAACACTCGATCATTGATTTTGTGCATCTGAATTGTGTTTATTTTAAATCACATTTCCCTATACTCATGCCTTAATCCCCTATCTTCATAAGTTCAGTAGGTCCAGTGTTGCCTGGGATCCAGAATACACACTTCTTCAATACTTTACGAGGAAAAAAGAAAGGAAAAAAAAAAAAAAAATCACATATGACTGAAACACATTTCGGATTTCTGCAGAATCAATGAGCGAAACATTAAACTCAATTACTCTGAGGTGAGATAAATGTAATTTTATTTCAAAATGGTAGGTGACCAATGAGCTCCTTCGTTTCACATGTGTCACTGAAAAAAAGACGTGATTGCACAGTCATGTTTGGCTCTGACTTGAGACACAACAGCGGCTGTGGGGACCAGACTGATATCAATCTGTATAAAAAATACAAATATACAGATATAATTTTTGATTTACCAGGCAAGGTCCAATGAGTTACCCCACGTGTTACCACTTGCCTCTCCTCTGCCATGTAGTTGACCAAACTCAACTTAATAAAACCTACTTTACAAAGAAAGAAGAAAAAACACCATAATTGTAGTTGACAGAAAATTCATAATCTGTTTTTCACAAAGGCCTATATGAAAGCAGGCACCTTGGGCAAAAAGAGCACTTAGCCTATTGTAGCCCTGTTTATCCACTCTTTGGGTCCATCCATTAGACGCAGGCAGCTCTAATGCACTGCCAGAGTACATGATTGCTGTTTCGCTTTCTTCTACACTCTCTCATTTCTCGCTCTCGGACCCTCTCTGCTGGAGTGGAAAATCTTTTCACAAATCTCTTGGTCGAAAGATGTCTGTGGCCTTGCAGAGTTCATTCTGGCCAAACACAGTGAAAACGAATGCATATCTTAGTTCTACCTGACAGAGCTCCACTTTTCCACCTGATAGTGAATACTAATCATCTGCCACTGCCTGTGCAAAAACACCTCCCCATCCGCTGGAAAGAAGATGTGTCATTCTTTCAAATAGAGTTGCACGCAAAGATTTATAATGCATATTAT
>KN470084.1:7273-23471 GCA_000787095.1 Periophthalmodon schlosseri
TGAGTGCTTTGAGAGGCTTTGTCAAGCCTGTAAAGCGCATTACAAGTGTAAGACATATTATTATTATTAATTGCTGTTTATTTGTATTAAATAAGTGCTTTTTAGTTATTATTTTTTATCATGTGATGCGTTTGTGGGGCCGCAGTTTAAGACAGGCAAGTCTCCGGGTCACACAGGAAAGGGCTTAGAGGAAAAAAGGATGTGAACCATTACTGTAGAGGGCGCTCTCCCTCCTGCTTTCCACACTGACCTGCTCCTTTTCCAGCATGTCGGCCTTTCGCAGGATCTTCATTGCATAGACATGGCCTGTGTCTTTCTTCTGCACCAATCGAACCTGAAACAAATCAATATGTTCTTGAAATCCCAATTTGTAATCGATCCGACACTGTTATGTTCTCACATAATATCACGAGATGTGACTATTACCTGGCAATGTGCCAGCCTCATAGAACAAGAACACAGCAGACAGACAAACCTTGCAAGTCCAACAAGTTTCACATCAGCCATCCACTTACATATAGTAGCTTTAAGTCAAATTGTCTTGAATTGTTTGTTAACCATGTCATTGTTCCCTGATCCTTCTTACTCAGAGTTGCATTGATTCATGCATGTTTGAGTAATCCTGTATTGTACTGCATTTGAGGCTTAAGTGCTAAATTTCTGTTTTCACCTACCCCATATCTCCGCCCACTTCTCTTTATTTTCTTGTGATCATTCAAAAGATTCGGACTCTGGGTCATACATGCAGAAGTCACATAGCCATCTTTCAGCACTATGAGGAGGCGTTTTAGATCAATATTGTGGTACACAATGAACAAAATGTGAAATGGTGTTATAATGTCCCTAATATGTCTCTTAACCAAACCACAGCATAGTATAGTCCAGTGTGCAAACCTCTCCAAAAGCTCCTCGACCGATGACCTTGAGCGACTCGAAGTCCTCCAGGCCCAGGCGTGTTCGCTTCAGACGCAGGAACTCAGTCTCTTTGCGAGCGTGCTGAGAGCGCCGCATTCGTTTCTGCTACCACACACATACACACAGGTTAGGTTTCCATGCTTTTTGGGGAAACGTTCATTCATTTCCTGGAGACTGATCTTAACATTAACCATAATCACTACTTGTCCTACCTTAACCTAAACCCAAACCCTAGCCTATTTTAACCCATATCTGAGCTTTACACCATGTTGTTGATCCACTCTACTCTGAGGATTATACAGGTCTAAGCCCGAGCTGTGACTGACCTCTTCATCGGCCAGCCCCTCCTGGTCCATCACCTTCTCCAACTTCTGCTGTCTGCACACACAGAGGCATCACACAGAGGCATCACACAGGGCATCACACAGGGCATCACACAGGGCATCACACAGGGCATCACACAGGGCATCACACAGGGCATGTGGGACAGTGGACAGTCAGCACGAAACAAAGAGGAGAAAAGTGGAATTTTTCCATGACTCCTCTACAAGCCTGATGCAAATACAGCTCAAAGAAACAAATCAGACATGTGAGGAAAAGTCCATCTGTGGATCTACTGTTAGGCCATTTTCACGTTTTCCTATGCTCTGTGAATGGACCCTCGTGCGCACTAGATTTAGTTCAGATTACTTAGGGTTGGTCTTGTTCACATGCACCGCACATTATTCATCCCACCGCACCATGAGCCAAGTGAGAGGCCATCAACTGTGATCGCCAAACTTATTTCTATGACAACGAGCTTCAAGCAAAAAAAAAAACAAAAAATTTGAATATGCACACACATAGTCACTTCCCTGGTGCTATAGCGGTGGTCTTTTATTTCACCTGTGCCTACATACAGCACTATGCATGCCAACAATGCACACCACACTCACCCCGCTCCAGAGTGCCACTGGAGCCACTTTAAGATCACCTGTTTAAAGCACTCTCAGAGCAGCAGTTTACTATGAATGTGACTGTTGGGTTCACAATGGACCAAGTGCACTGCAACCTAACTAGTGGCAGTGTGAAAACGACCTAAAGTTGATCACTAGAAACAAATATGGTATTACATCTTTACATCTCAGAAGAGTGATCCCTGTCTGCAGTGGTCAGCTTCTATCAAATATGATCGAGGGAAAGAAGAGAAGGATACACAGAGCTAGAGACAGGAGCAGCTCAGATGACAAAGGAGTGCGTGCTGGTTCTGAGGTGTCAGAATACACTGCACCTTACAGTGTGTAGTGTCTGGCTCCATCTATGCTTTATAAGCCTCCTTTGTGCAGTCCTACCTCATCTCCCTCTCCTCGTGCTGGGCGATCAGGTTGCTGTAGAAGTTCTCCAGAGTCACTTTGGCCATGTTGACCCTCTCCTTGGTGTGGTTACTCATGGGGGGGCAGGGGCTCTGGCCCGGCATTGCCATGCTTTATCTGAGAACACACATGTCAGCGGGGAGTCCCAAATACACATGACCAGTCAGTATGAGGGTTGTCAAAAGTATCAAAATAGTAAAATAATCAGATACTAACTGATACTAAAACTAGTATCAAAAGATTTCTGCGTAAGCCCTCAGTTGTCCAAGTATGATCCATAACAAAAAAAAATTCAATTTGGTCAGTTGAACAACATTTTTTAGACTGTAGATGTTTCGCCGTGAAATTAGATACTCATTTCAGCAAGTATCAATACTAAAAAAAAGCCACATTCACAGGTCAGAAATTAACCTTTCCTGATTAGCTTTAGATTGATCTTGAGTTGCATCTTGAGTTGTGAACAAATATAAGACCAAATAGACTAGTATACACCCATGGATCACGATGGAATCTACCTGGACAACTGAGGGATTACACAGGCCATATGCTAATATAAAGGAAAGTACTACGATATAATGTTGAAAATGACCTTCTAAATAAAGAGAGTTTTTCATCATCATTGTGGTATCGATATCTGCGTTAAGTATCAGGTCTATTCTTTAGTACTGAAACCGAATTTGAAATTTTAGTAACGTGTTAACACTAGTCAGTCCACTCAGGTCCCGAACCCGGCACACTTCTCCAAAACTCAGCCTCTGCTGGTCGCTTATGAAATAACAACTGTGGTTGGTCTGAAAGGGGAAGGAACTGGGTGTAAAACAACACATTTAGAAACACCAACTGTACTATAGATCCCAAAATCTAACATAGAAATTAGCTTTTAAAATTAGCTTTAAAAAAATGTCCTATTTAACTTTATTTAAATATTACGATATTTTCGGATCTATATTATAATGTTGTTTCCTCATGAAAAAACATACCTGAGTTTTGTTTAATTCGCACACAAATCCTACATATTTAGGCTGTATTCTTCTCTCAAACAGAAAACACATGTGATGTCATGTGGTAATACAGGAACTACTCCACTGTGTTTTTAAACTCCATACACCTTCACGTAGATAATCTGAGTCCTGGAATTGCCAATCTCTACTAAAGAAAAGGTAAAAAGATAGCTGTTTACTTGAAAACTACCACTACATGACATCACAGGGTGGAACAGAGCACTTTGAGCTTTGGAGATGTAGACAAACTAATAATGCAGGGTTATTCAATAATGTGTGAATGAAACAAAATACAACTGCAGGCATGCTTTGAGGAGGTAACAACATTCTAGCATGGCAAGAGTAAAATTTTGCGTAATATTGGACCTTTATGACACAAAACCCGTTTGAGGTATAAGCAGCCCTCAGCCCAGTAGTTCCCGTGTCCCGTAGGCCTCAGGTGCGCTAAACCGCGGCAGATGGAGCGGGGATTGGGCTGGAGGATAGAAGGGCTCAGGTAAAGCGGATCCACAACACTGCTCTGCGCAGCTTAAACACGACTCGGGTCTACGCACACGCACTTTCTTCCGCCCAACAACACGAGAAAGTTAGTTCTGAACTATTAAACAAGAGAGCACTTTAACTCCCCATGTCTACCCCTAACAATGCACAGCGCGTAAAAGTGATCCAGCCATACTGAATCTTAGCAGGTTAAACAAATACAGTGTAGAACAGTTCACACGGCTGACCTGCCTGTGCCAACACTTGATCTGTGCTGGGTAAGGTGAAGCTAGCTATCAAAGTTCACTCTCCAAGTTTGTGTCCTGGAGCAGAGATCTTCCACTTCCTTTGGCCCCAAAATAAAGGCGCACTGCGGAGCTTCATGGCCCGTCCTGTCTCCAGGCCGGACCCGGGTTTATTTTGACAGCTACGAGCGGAACACTCTCTCTACAGCTACGCATTGGGACACCTCCGGCTAGGCTAAGGTAAAGGGAGCTAATCCAGGCTAGCTGCGGGAGGCTGGATACGGGATTTAAACTTCTCTGGCTCGGTTAAAGGTGCTTCGCGGAGCCTCGAAGCACAGAGAGTTGGTGAAAGCGGAGTCTGAGCGTGTCCCGGGCGCTTGTTGGGCCCCGGATCCGGACTTAGGGGCTTGTTTGGGGCTTGTTGGTGTTGCGTTAGCTTACCTCGGTCGAAGCTGCGGGGGCTGCTGACTCTTCTTCTTCCACAGCTCCTGAGCTGAGATCGTGGAGGTGCTGCGAACACGGCACCTAGCGGTCACAGCGCGCACGGCTCTGAGGGGAGGCTGTGCATGTGGCTTTGCCAGCACTAAAACTATCATTAAAGTGTGCAGAAGGCAGATTTTGGTGGGATAGTACCCGTGGTAAATATATATTTATCGTTTGTGGAAAGAAAGTTAAGTGCAAAAATACAGGAAGTAGCGTAAAAATACCTGTCAACCTATGTCATCAATGCAGAAAATTCCATCCAAAATGCAGAGACAATTTACACACAAGGAAGGCATTTTTCTGACTGTTTAAAGCTTCATTAAATAAAATAAAGGTGTTGTCATTTATTTTTATTAGTCTAGTCATAACTATTGTGCAAGTTCTGGCCCCTGTATTATATTATTGCTAGGTAATGTTGTGCCCTCTGCTAGGACAGTTTGGGAGAGGTATGTGGTTGCTTTTTGTAGAAATGAAGAACATGCAGTACACCTCCTCACTCCATTTATTTCAAAAAAGAACAATGAACAATTGTGCAGGTGCACAACACAAGTCAATACAAATTAACCTTGTAAATATGTCAATTAGTACCGTTTTTAGTTTTAATACTTTTTGTCCCATATGAATTGTGTTCTGAATAGTAACAAAATAATATAAAATAATTATGTCTTTTGGAAATTGTTTTTAATTTTAAGTCTGTGACCCACTTTTGTGTTACAACAGTTATGGAATTACCTCTTTGTATGCCATGCTCATGGATGGTCATGCTGTCCATGTCCAACCAAGAAGTAAAATAATAAACTTCACCAAAATTTTAAAACTAGAACATACTATATAACATACTACTAGATATTTTTTTTCTTAAATACTGATGTTAAGTTTGTTTTAGTGAAATCTGTAGTCTGATCTGTCACGCAATTTAAGGCCTATGTACAGTAGGCTATGTAGTTTAACAAGTATCTTTTTCTTGTTAAGTACTAGGTTTCAGATGACATCACAACATTCTGTACTCCAATAATGCTTAATACACTTATATTTTTCCGACTCCATGAATTCTCCATGTTATTGACCTTGATTTATGTTCACAGTAGGGCTTTAAACATATCCATTTCCATGGAGACAAGCAGGTAGCACAACCAGCACAAGTTACAGGTCAGATCTGTGGGGAGGCAACCCCGCTCACAGTAAGAATGCATGTTTTTCAAGGTATTTCTGAGAATAAAAACACATGTAATTGAATAAATGCAAGATATATATGTTTAATGCCAGATTGTGTGCAATGTCAAGGAAAGCAAGTTGCCGCCCCTACACCAGAAAAGTCACTTAGTATTTGCCTGGGATCCAGAATACATACTTCAATACTTTACGAAGATATGAGTCTGGTCACTGGTGAATATCTCTGATTTCAGGTGGCCGTGATTGACCAGTGGATTAGCCAATTTGAGGTATGTGTGGTCCATTCGTACTGGGAAAAAAATAAAGGAAAAAAATATCACAGGGGACTGAAAAACATTGCACATTTCTGAAGAATCAATGAGCGAAGTACTAAACTCCGTTAATCTGAGTGGAAAGATTCACTGAAATAAACAAATCTGATTGGATGATCACATTTGGCCAAGCTTGAGACGTGACGAAGAGAGTGGTGACCAGACTATCCCTGATATTCCTCTATCCCTATATCTCAGAGATACATCAGTCTGGATTTGCCAGGCAATCTTGGGACCTTAACTGCAGATTTTTGAAATATTACAAATTCTTGGGTCTAGTCACTAATAGAAATGAACTCAATGAACTCTGTTCATTTCAGACTGCAATGATATGCATTTAACCAAAGAAAGTTCTTGTAATTAGTCTACCAATGAATCACAGCCCCATTTTAAATAAATATGAAGTCAGAATTTGTGAAATTTTGATTAGAAATGTAGGACTATATGAGCTTAGGTTGCATTACAACTGTCCGCTTCCACTAGTTAGACATTCACAGGTCAGGTACGTACTTTAAACTTTGTGTGCCTATGTGCCTGTCTGCTCATTGGGGTTATTGGTTCAAATATCAGCTAGACCCAGACAGAACAAAAAAGAAACATCAGATTGATAATAAAAACTTTATATAAACCTGAAATTTGCCCATTCAGCCACAAAACCAACACAATCACATTTGAATGAGGGTAAGTAGGCTTAGTAGTCTGTTTGCAATAAAATAACATTCTACCATTTCAAGAAATGTACCTGTGGATTTCACCTTACCATAAAACAGCAGATCAATAAATAAGAAGTCTGTCAAATCAGTCAAAGAAATAAAACAATAATTATACATACATACATCCTGATATTATAAGATCAGTGGTTACATTTGGTCTGTGAAATGTTGTAAGGACTGCAGCCCCAGAGTTTCACAGTAGCAGCAGCTGTACACTCATTTACAGTTAAAACCATTCAGAACACCTAAGAACAGTGCAATAAAATAAATAGGTACTCTTAATCCTGGGTACTCCTATGTAGGTGGACTATTCCAAGGTACTCTTAAGTAGGTACTCTTGGGTAGGTACCCTCATATAGGTACTTATGTAGGTTATCTCGTGTAGGTATTCTTGGGTTGGTACCCTTGTGTAGGTACTCTTGGGTAGGTTCCTGGGTACTTGTATGTAGGTACTCTTGGATTGGTTCCCTAATGTAGGTAACTCATATGTAGGTTCTTGTCTGGAGGCACCCTCATGTAGCTAGTGCCTCTTGGCCTTGTCCCGTTTCCTCTTCTCGTGGTACTCCAGGATCTTTCTATGGAACACTCCTGAGGACAAAGACAAATTAATTCAAAATGTTGCACCCCAGAATGTCACAAAAAGTATGCAGTATTTCAAAATGTATATAGATTTCTTCTTTCTGAATTTAATGGATTTTTATTGGCTTAAAAGTAGAAATGGTAAATACATCAGATTTATTTAGCACCAACTCCAGTGGACTTATTTCACTTCATTTGCCCCCAATGGCAATTGAGATTATTTAAACTGAAGTTAAGGGAATTACAGAGTAGCAGGCATTCACACACATATATGAGGTTACAAATGAGGTGGGTGAGATAACATCTACATTAGTTAGTAATAAATATGTTTTATCATCTTGATACGAGGAGGATTTTTGCTAATATCGCCCATGCCAATAAACAATATATTAGTCAAATTCTAATGCTGACAATGGATTATAGGAGAGGGAGGACCTTGCTGAGGGCCAGGCTGCTGCTGCTCCACCTCCTGGATGAACAAGTCAAACATCTGTGTCTGGATGAACTTCTTGACAAAATGGCGCGTGCTCTTGGACTCGATGGCCTTGTAGAAGCCCCTCTTCTCGAACATACCGCGCTCCCCGGGTGAGCTGTACCTAACGAAGGATGCGTAGTGGCCCACAGTCTTCACAAAGAACTGAAGGAAAGCCTCAGACACCACCCGGTTCAGCTCCTCGACCGCTGACAACACACACAGGGATATACATCTTATTTAGTAATACTGTTGTGTAGTAGTGTAGGACATTTCAGCTAGTCCTGAGGTGAATGTGGTATGAGTGTGGGGGATTGGTTGTGGTTAGAGGGTAGATGCTTCCATTTAGCAGCTTCCGTCTGTCTCCCAGAGCAGCTATGGGTACAGAAGTAGCTTACCACCACCAAGTGTTGAGTGAATCAGTAATGCAATTTAAAGTGTCTTTTAGTGTACACAAGCACTATACAAGTCTAATAAATGGTCCAAATTTAGCCTTGCTTTAGTCCTGGTTTAATCTTGTTTGACAAGTGGCCATTTTAGTTTGAAATTACTGGAACATTGCAATAATATTGTTACTGAATATTACATTTTTTCTGTGATTTCACACAGCCCAAATATTAATATCAAACCTTTTCCATTTTGCTCCATAACCTAAAATTGGCTAGCCTTTATCCTTTTATTTCAACCTCTACTCTGCAAAATACAATGCAGATCTGCCACTTTTGATTATTTTAGTGCAGACTAGGGGAGAGTTAGGGAGAGGAGGGGTGGGGTCTGGAGGACTAAAGGGAAGAGTAAGGGGAAGGAGGACTAAAGATGAGAGTGAGGGGGGAGGAGTGGCAGGGTCTGGAGGACTAAAGGGGAGAGTGAGGAGTGGGGAAATACAATCAATAAGGAACAATAGGGCTCAGAAAATGCAGTAGCAATGTTTAATCATAGTTGGCAGCACCCACTTGTTTTTGAATGTTTTAACTTAGTTTGCAGTACAATGGCAAACCACAGAATATGAACAGCAGACAATGCTATTACAACACCATGTACACAGTTTACTTCCTAAAACATGATTTACTCCTTAGTCCCACTTTTAGTTTGCAATTCATACTCACTTGAGGCTTGTCTCCTTGCTCTTAAAGACTCCAGGATCTCGGCCTGGATCTTTGGAGGCAAAATAGTCTTTTCATCACCAATCTGGAAAAGGATAAAAAAATCAAAGACATTTCTGACCCATTCCCCATCACTCCTGCACAAGTGTCCTCACTGAGTAGGTAAAGGTCTCCTTCTTGTCCTCGGACAGGTCCACCACCAGCAGCTGAGGACACACGACTATATTAGTGCACCGAGAAAATACAACACGTGTAGGTGGGATAAAAATAAAAAGGCACTTGTTAATGAAATGCCTTACAATAGATATTTGTTTTGAGTTTTTTCTTGGCTACAATTGTAGAAAATAATTATGTAGAAAATTGTAGAAAAAATAAACCTTTCAGAGCTTTTAACCATGTTATAATCCCTCTCATTTACTCTCTCAAAGTTGTATTTAGAGTGATTTATGCATGTTTAAGTAACTGAGAATGGTCCCTGGGCGCAGCGCTATGGTGCTCACTGCTCCTGGAAGGTTGTTCCAGCAACTTTGAAGGATGAGTCAAAGAACAGAGAACAAATTTCCCAATGGAGACAATAAACCCTAATCCCAATTTTTATTCCTCAGCATTCAAATGCCATTGCTCCAAAAAATCTGCTGCTCACGACCATGATCTGGTTGCCTGACCAGCCAGCCCCTTCTACATTCTGATCGAATCCATAAGTGTCTGGAGGTGGACAATAGAGCCTAGATAGATAGAGCCCCAAGTTAGGCAATCACGCCCTCTGAAGTTGGGGAGACAGGATATGGCTCCAGATCCACTCGTCTTTGTAAAGTTTTGTCAAAGCGTGTGGTTCTGACTGGCCAGGTAAATGATCTGTATCTATTCATAGGAGGAGAGGTCAGCATGAGCTGGCTTAGGGGTATTTTGTTGTGATGAGGTTTATGGTGGCATACAGGGATTTGTTTGTTGTATTGTTTTCCACATTTCTATTTATGTAATCCATACACCTATGTCTACAGCATTTAGCCAACTGAAGTTATATTGAAATGTAGTGTATAGATTCATGTGACTTGTGTTTGGGAGGGCATGCAGAGCCTTACATCCACAGTGTCGCAGAGCTGGTCCAGCAGGCTCTTCTGCACACCCAGCAGGTACGGAGTGGGTGCCATCACCACGTCCATCAGGATCTTGGGCACAATAGAGATGAAGGTGTGCTGCCACGTGAAGGGGTAGAGCAGGGCGGCCACGGCGTGCAGCACCTGGGACAGAGTGCTACACACACATATGCATGAACACATGCACAACCGCACAACCACACAACCACACGCACAACCACACACGCATATACACACAAACACACATTCACACACAACTGTTATGATCAACATGCTTGGATTAGGAGTGCCTTGTTCTCCTATGTGCAATCATTCATATGTGCAATTCAGCTGAAATGTGTCAAAGATTTGTAAATGAAGTTTAATTATGACACTCTCAGGTGCTCAGGTCATTCAAGATATTTACTGTTTAATGCCATAATGTGGAACATTCACTTTGGAGAGTTTTGGAGGTTATGAGAGTACATCCAAAATGTTCACAACTGTAGTTTCAGAGGACTAGCTCATAATGAGGGGCTTTTGTGAGTGGATTTCAAACAAAGGTCTTGGATTGCTCTTTAAAGAGGGGGTATTATGCAAAATTGATTTTTTTGGAGTTTGTTCCCTCATCAAAAACATGTTTGAAGAGGTTTTAGATGTCATCCATGCATGTTTGAGTATTTTAGTGATCTCTCACGGCACTATTCAAACCACAGCAAACCGATTCGATGTGCAGTAGTTTCATTAGCGGAATGCACACTGATTGTGTTGTGATAGCGCTCTGAAGGGGGAGCAAAGGGAGGAGAGACTCAGAGCATTAAAAGTGAAAGTGATACTCTAAATAGGTTATGTGTTAGCAGTTAATACCCTATAGAAGTAAAATACCCCCTCTTTAATAGTTGGAATGGAGTATTTTGCTGACCATTCACAGTGCAGATCCATTATATTTTATCCAACTCATCCAGAACAAACCTAGAGTAATAGAGGCATCGTAGGAGTCCAAAGTCTGGCTGTTGTACCTGAGCTCGTCGGCCATGAAGATGATGCGTCTCTCCAGAACAGCAGCAGAGAACACCAGCAGGACCTCCACATCGCTCAGACACTGGAAGAGAGTGCCAAAGTCCACATGCTCCAACCACGAGTCCAGAGGCCGGGTCAGCCTGATGATCTGTGGAAGACAGGGAGACAATCACCTCACATGTATGGCACAAAGGACCACCCAATCCCAGTACCACCAGAGCCAAAACAGGATTCCATCAGGCCTAAATTTGGGCTTTTTGGAGCATTCTCCCATGTTATAACATTGTTGCCTTATCAAAAAACGTGCCTGAAGAGGTTTTAGATGTCATTCATGCATGTTTGAGTAATCTAGCGATCTCTTTCAGGCCCTATTCGAACCCTCCTCACTGCAATGTGCATTAGTTTTATTAATGGGATGCACGCCAATTGTGTTGTCATAGTGCTCTGAAGGGGGGAGTGAGCGTGGAGAGGAAAGGGAGGGGGGACCCAGAGCATCAAAAAACTAAAGTGAAACTTATAAAACATGTCAATACGTGCTTTTTTGGCAAATATAGCATATTCAAAACAATAAAAGGTAACATGGTGATCTAAAAATGTTATGTGTTAATAATTAATACCCCATAGAACTGTAATACCCTCTCATTAACCCTGGATAAGGTACAAAAAATGAATACATTATGTACTTTAAAGATACATTATGTACATAATGTATCTTTAAAGTTTGAGAATCTTTACAGTCATAGAGAAGCTGAAATGGTGAAAATCTGGTAGATGTTTGCGGCACTTCTCTGTAAGCAAACAATAGGAAGGGCAGCCACTGATTCCAATCTGCTCCAGAATCAGCAACAAACTTCCTCAGCAGAGATTTGAGAGTCTTATTGAAGCACTCCACAAGCCCATCAGTCTGTGGATGGTATGGACTTGTCTTGATGCCTTGCATTTCCAGTAGACTTGTTTCAGCAACGTGGAAGTGAAGCTGGCGCCTTGGTCGGTGATGATCTCTCTTGGGATGCACACTCTGGAGAAGAGCTAGATGAGGCAGTTGACGATCTGGCTTTGATCTTCTTCAGTGGAAATGCCTCCGGGTACCTAGAGGCATAGTCCAACACCACTAGGATATACCGATGTCCAGCACTGCTCCGCTCCAGTGGTCCAACGATGTCCATGGCAATACGAGAAAAAAGGGTGTCAATGATGGGCATGCTAGTAAGGGGTGCCCTAAGTCCCTTTTTGTTTGCAGCTGTTAACTGACACTCAGGGCATGACTAACAGTACTTTACAGTGTCTGAATAATGCTGGGGCAAATAAAACCTAAGCACCATTCTCAAAAATGTTTTAGCTTGGCCTAAATGTCCTGCCCATGGAAATGTATGACTAAGATTAAGGATAGTAGGTCTCAATGTTTGTGGGACTACTAATTGGTCACTGAGCTCACTTCATCTGTACATTTTCTCAACCTTAATAACAAAAACTTCTTTCCCTCGTGTTGTTACTCGTGTTGTTTCTGGCATGCATTTACTGTACAAATTGGCTAATGTTAGGTCTTGTTTCTGTAATTTTGTCACGTCACTACAGATGGGAAACAAATCTGACTCAATTGTTGTTACTATTTTTTCCTGCAATCTGGTCCCTTTGACTTTATCTTGCCTCTTTTGTCTCTTACTTTTCTTGATTTTTCCATTGTTAGCATTTGGCATCTCTACATTAGCAAACGGTAACTCCTCCCATCCTGTTCTCGGATTGGTTTCTTTCTGATGAGTTTGAGGTCTAGTAACAGCCATTAAACAATCACTAGCATTTGACTTGGCTTCAGTAGATTGATTAGCTATTAGCTCAGGAAGGATTGGGACATCTAGGCCTAATACAGTTTGGTACTGCAGCTGTTCTACTATGCCTACAGAAAGTGTAAAAGACTGACCTTCAACCTGAACAGTTACTTCTGTGATAGGGTAGCTTACCCTGTCACCATGGATACACACAATATCAACTGTCCCTCCGCAAAAAAATGACATCCTTAGGTAAGCTGTCCTGTCTGACCAGAGTACGGTCACTTCCTGAATTTAATAGAGCAATACCAGGTTTGTCATCTATCACCACCCCCCTAGTTAGCTCCTCCTGGTGACCCTCACGGCAGTCTACTTTAGCAGGTAAGTTAGATACACTACACATGTAGTTTTTACTAGATCTGCTCTTAGCCCTGGGACACTGTGCTTTAAGATAGCCTATCTGACCACATAAATGACAAGCATAGTTTTCCCTATCCCTGCTGTCTGGTCTGGGTGCATGTTGGAGAGTACTAAGTCTAAAGTATCTGGGTCTAGATTCAGGGGCAAATGTCTTACCCGGTGGAGCAGGTGGGCGGGTCCTTGAGGCAAGTAGTGTCTTTGAGGGGCGACGAGTAGCAAGGAAAGCTTCGGCCATGTGCGTGCTTCTTTGGAAGTCTTTTGGTCTCTTTCCTTAATCCAAGTGTGAAGTTCCAGACTCAGGACTCTGAGGATCTGCTACAGAATGATTGTATCTCCGATTTGTTCTTTGGTTTTGGACTTTGGAGCCATCCATTTATTGTAGAGCTCCTTCAGTTGGACCTGTAGCTTCTGCGGCATCTCCTCTTCTCCCAGCTCTGACGAACGAAACCTCAGCCAGTAAGTCTCTGTGCTGATTTCGAACTTTTGCAAAACAGCACATTATAGTTCATAGTGTCGTTCATGTCCACAGCAACGTACGCTGAACGTGCTTTGCCAGTTAAGAGTGGTGCAAGGCGGAGAGCCCACTCATCATATGACCACTGGCATGCATGTGCAATTCTTTCAAATGTGCACATGTTCAATGTCATCACAATCAGTGTAGGGTTTCATTTTTGTGCCTTTCCAGTTGCAGTTTCACATAGTGCTGGATTGCATGGAATGCATTTGGTCAAAATGAGAGCTCTGGGTCAGAAGCGTCTCTGCTCTCAGTTCTTCAGGACCATCCATTTATGCCACGCGACATTGTTGCATTTCTCGCTGGAGGTTAGAAATGTCTCTACGCATTTTAGTCCATTGCTCCTCCTGTTGTTGCATGAGGCAATGTAGCAGACCTGACAGTTGATCCACACTGTTGACTTGTAGTTCTGGTTTGCCCCCGACTGCCCCCTGCTGGTCGTCTGGTGGATCTGTTCCTGCCTCAGCACAAGACTTCTTCGGGTTTTGTCTGGTTGATATCATCTTCACTGCCTCCCACTGGCCTGGTTCCCACCACTGCCACCATATGTGGGGAAGCCGGCCAATGTGGTCAAAAGCAGGAGACAGAAATTCCCAGTTGACAAAATTTATTGCAATCACCGTGGTAAGCCGTGGAAAAAAAAAACAAAAAAACATATTTACAAAAATTAACTCAAAACCCACGTGTACCTGGCTACACTGATCGTCCACCAAAAGACTGACTTGCCCCGCTTAAATATCCTCCTAAACAGGAAGTACCTCCCCCAGGTATATACCATTTACTTTACAGGTACTGTAGGTATAACTTTAGCAGGATCTCACCATCAACTGCATACTTTTCAGGGCCTAAGTCCCTTTAACCCAAAAAGCAATAAATATAGTATAAATATTTAGTAATAAACTATAAACATTGAAACAAAATACATAAAGACATTGAAACAAAAAAATAACTTAAACCAGTTCTCCCCTCCACATGGTCCGGCCGACATAGGGCACGCCCCCTCTTTGTCTGACCATGTAGAGATTCAGGTAAGAATGGATGCGTATGTGTTGCAACTGAATTTAATACATTTACCCAAATACAATATCTTTAAAGCAACAGGTGTAAGTGTGGTGTTTAAATTAAAGGTAGACTAACTAAAAGACTAAACAAAACAAATCCGGGATAGTTATGTTTAGTTATTTAGTTGAATATTGAAAAATTATAGAAAATGAACAAATGTGTGCATATAAACAAAATAAAGGTAACATTAACGGACAAAGGCCCACTTTGTCCCACAGTCCTATAGGACACGATGTTATGTTTATGATCAAATCAGATCAATTCCTTCTTGTTTACACAGATGTACAATGAACACACACAGAGCTAGGGCTGCATGCTTTTAGAAAAGAAAAATATCCAAATGTGATTCATCCAATAAATTAGGATCAACACGTACATTTCAAACAACACAAGTGATTTGACATTTTAGAGAAGGCTGACATCTGAACTGCCAAACTAATCCCATAAATTCAGAACATGTAGAGGTCTAAACTATATAAACTACGATAAACTATAGCTTTGTTTGTACAAATAACACACAGGACATTTAAGTTTTGTAAAGGACATTCTATTACCTAAATCATTTTGCAATATGATGACAGGTGTGACCATTCAAATTGCAATTTCATTTGATTGCAGTTGATTGTGCAACCGTACAAGGAACAACACAAAAGTAGAGCAGCCAACCTGAGAGTATTTTGTACACAATATTTGTTTGTTTTTCAAGTTTTATTTAGGCAACACATGATTTCAAAGGTGAGGAGGGGGGTAAGAGTGTGTCTTATGTTTTGTCACTCCTACTCTGTGCTTTGTTTTTACTCTCAAACTAAACAAGCCAAAGCAAAAGAAAAAATAAATTCTGTCAACTGAACAAAAGTTTATACACAAGTTATAACTCCATCCTCAGACATAAATCAAAACAAGAAAAAAAACAGCGATAGCCAGTAAGATAATAGGTGTGAGAGCACCCATTAGGGGCCTGAATGATTATAGGTGTGTTAGTTTCAGTCATGTTCTTCCTTCAGATAGATATAAGGCCGTTTCCACCAGCAATCTGACCAGACCTGAAGAAACCAATTGGATGAGCGGCGAAATGTCTTCACTCCAAAATTTTTGTCCAGTTGACAGAATTTAATTTTTCTTTTGCTATGGATCATACCTGGACAACTGAAGGATTACATAGACAAGACAAACTACACAATACTAGACCTATGTGAGAAATAAACTACATTTAGGATAATTCAAAACTGTTCTGATCAAACAGTGTGCTCCACACACACGCACACACATGTAGACTATGTGTACAGGTAGTCACTGTGGTATCTGGAACATGACATGACCCAAAGCCTTGTGCATGGACATGGCACAAGTCCTGCTCAACCTATGCACTATGCATCAGGCCAACGACAGTGCACCGATTTACAGTCAGAATTCATATCTCTTTGAAATAACCCACTTTGTTATAAAACCAAACTGCAGCTGTAACTTCATAACTCCAAGGTTTTTACTCTTGGAGTCCCTAGGAGGGGTACTA
>KN470085.1:0-12845 GCA_000787095.1 Periophthalmodon schlosseri
TGTGCAGGTGTATATGTGCAGGTGTATGTGTGCAGGTGTATATGTGCCTCTTCACACAGTTCTTTTATTTTTATTTAGTTTCAGTGATTCGGGTTCTAGGTTCAATTTCTGTGTGTGTGGAGTTTGCATGTTCTCCCTGTGTCTGTCTGGGTTTCCTCCGGTTTCAACCAAAAACATGCACAATTGGTCAAATCCTCCTCCTGAGGTCATCCTGACCAAGACTAGACCAAAATCTGGAGATGGGTTCCACTGCTTCTGACAGGTGTAACGCAGAGACATTGAAGGGTGGGTCAAATGCAGGCTTAACCCATAGACACTGAGGGATGGGTCAAATGCAGGCTTAAGTCAGAGACACTGAAGGATGGGTCAAATGCAGAGGACACATTTCAGGACAATTAAGTGAACCTTAACATTAACTTACAGTCAAATGAAGACCTCGGAGTCTAGGGCTGTAGACATTTAGTCGTTTAGTTGATTAATTGGTAAACTCATGATTCACAAATTTAATTTGTGTCCTAGTACTGTTTTCTGCATAAATAGTTTTTGCCTGAACTACCCCTGCAGGTGTAGTCTTGTGAGTGCAGTTTGGGTCAGATACACAGAGATACCTAATATTTTTGAGAGCCCTTTTTTGTCGACCAAACGATCAGCAGCACATGTCTTTACTCCAACAAGAATTTCTTTAGTCGACTACAGCACTACTTGAAGTCTTGGCTTAAAGTTGCACTATGTAACTTTTCTGCTACTGGGTCTACCACCACTTCATCTATCTCCAAGCAGGAATAAACATGAAGACCATGGAGCACTTTGAGAGTAAGACATTATTACTAGTATGAAATTTCCTTGTATTTAGAATAGTATTTTCCTCCTAAATGTAGGGAGCGCTGTACTAATAAGCCAATAAGCCATGTTTCCTTTTCAGTACTGTATTCTGAACAGTGCTATTTCAAAAGTGGACTATAGTTTTAAAGCCATACACTGACAAAGAGTTTATTCAGAGTAAACAGCTCATTCTAATGCAGGGGTTTTCTCTATATATCTGCCCTGCTATCTCTCTATGATAAGGTTAACATGCTACACTTCACCCATCTCCTCCCATAACCACTGATGGAGACGGGAGCGAAGCGAATCAGGCGGCTAGCATCTCGCACGTTAGCAGTAGCGAGCGCGTGTCATCACAAAGCGCTTTTATTTGCATTTAGATAGTTTCACGGTCGATATTGGTCCTGCGTGTCGTGGCGTGGGGAGATAAGCAGTTTATGCAGAAGTATGCAAACATGAGGCAGGTGCAGCACCATTACACACAGAGACTAGAACATGGGAGCAAATACAAGGAGCGCTACAAGATATCAACTGACTTTTTGAGATTTTAATGGTGTACTATGCTATTGTGTACTTTTCTACTTGTCTCCATGAAGATATTAATTTACCTGGATCTTTACACACTATAGACTTAAAGGTCCTATATTACACAAATGCTACACATGTTTGAGTAACCCTTTATTATTAGTCTGTCTACGTCTCCAAAGCTCACAATGCTCTGTTCCACCTTGTGATGTCATGTAGTGATAGCTCTCAACTACTTTTGTTCAGTAGAAATTGGCAATTCCAGGTCTGAAATTATCCAAATGATTCTAGTGTTTGGAGTTTAAAAGCACAGTGAAGCACTTCCTGTATTACCACATGACATCACAAGGTGGAACAAAGTGTTTTCTGCCTAAATATGCAGGGTTTGTGTGTTAAACATCCATCCATTTTCTTCTGCTTATCTGGGGCCGGGTCGCGGGGACGGCAGTCTAAGCAGGGACTCCCAGACTTCCCTCACTCCAGACACGTCCTCCAGCTCCTCCGGTGGGACCCCAAGGCATTCCCAGGCCAGCCGAGACACATAGTCCCAGTGGGACATGCCCAGAACACCTCCCTAGGGAAGCATCCAGGCATGTGTTAAATGTGTGAATGAAACAAAACACAACTCCAGGTATGTTTGAGATGAAGAAACAACATCATAACAGAGAGGAAAGAAGTGTAATATGGGTCCTTTAAACTTACCGATCTCTATGGAGACAAGAATGTACCACCACCAGGTGAAGCTACAAGTCAGATCTGTGGAGAGGCACTCACAGTAAGAATGTTTGTTTTTGAGGTATTTTGAGCAATAAAAGCCCATATAACTGAATAAATGCTATTCAGGGGTTTCTGAGGAGTTCTTCCCATTCAAAAGATATGTTATTGTTTTAAAATGTTAATCGCTATTTTTATCAAATTTATAGAGAGTTTAATGTCATACTGTGGAACATTCTATAGGAAAAACAGCAGATAGGAGCACAGACTGAGGAGCAGAGCCAGAGGAGCAGAGCCAGAGGAGCCAGGAGTAGATAGGAGTAGACAGGAGCAGAGAGGAGCAGAGGACAGGTCTATAAGATCCCATTAGTTGCAGAAGCTTTAATCTTCCTGAAGATGGAGCCGAGGAGGTAATGACGATGGTTACACTCATTTTGAACCAAACCAGTGTCGGCCATTACAGCTCTGAGCTCAGGAACAGGACACTCATCTACAGGAGCCGTAAGGGAGGAAGACTACGCTTATGTGACCTTTATAAAGACACTCATCAGTCCTCCAGCCATGTATTAGCCACATACTGTAAGTACTTAAAGGTTATGTACCCCATTTTTGTTTGTTTAAGCAGTTTTTGAGGTCAAAATAAATCTACTGTGTACTGTCTGTTTCTAATTATAAAATGCTTTATTTTTTCTGAGAATTCGAGCACATTAGCATGCTAGTTGTTGTTAGCATTACCGTGAAAACACAACTCCGGCCTCTGAAAAACTGTGAGAAGTGCTTATAAACTCATCACAATAAATATGAATCAGGTACAGATCCTTTAAGAAAGAGTAACATTACTTGCTGTATCACTGCTTAAGAAAAAAGCAGGTTTAACCCAGAGACACTGAAGGATGGGTCAAATGCAGGATTAACCCAGAGACACTGAAGGGTGATTCAAATGCAGGTTTAACCCAGAGACACTAAAGGACAGGACAAATGCAGAGGATGGGTTTAGCCATATTAACTATAGCTAACTAGAATCTATTTCACAGAATGAAGCCCTGATTTTGTGTGTTTCTTGTCCTACAGAAACATTTGTGCAGTGGGTGGGTTGATGATGGAGAGAAGCCCCACGCTGACAGTGGACAGAGCAGACGAGTGGAGCGGTGAGCCGGAGCGAGGGAGGACGATGGAAGATAATGAAAGGGTTCAACGGAGCACGGACCAAACAAGCAACAGAGAAAGAGGGACAGGGAGAGAGGAATAGAGAGAAGGAGGCAAGAGAGATGAACAGGAGAGAGAGAAAGGAGGGGTAGAAAGAAAGCAAGGGGAGAGAGAAGGGGGGAAGGGAGAAAAAGGAGGGGAAGGGAGAGCGATAGAAAGAGAGAAAAAGAGGGAGGGAAAAAGAGAGAGGAAGGTGAGGAGTGATAGGGGAAAAGTAAGAGAGAGAGAGAGAGAGAGGGAAGGTGAAATGATGCAAAGAAAAAGAGGGGGAGAGAGAAGAGAGTGAGTAAGAGAGAAGCTAGGGAGAGAGGGGGAGAGAGAAAGACAGATAAATGGAGAGACAGGGGTGGGAGGAGAGGAGTTAGAGAGTAGATGGGAAAAGAGAAAAAGAAGGTACAGCTGTGTACTGCACTCAATTATAAAACGTTATCTGCATTATCTGAGAATCAGGAAGTGCACTGTTAGCATACTAGCTGTTGTTAGCATTACTGTGACAGCCAAACAGAGTTGTGAAAAGCAGTGCCTTTAATGATAATAATTCCATTGAGCTGCAGAGTGTAATGTGCCTCTCAGAGCCACCATGTTTTTACAAAATGAAAGCTTTTTTAAGTTTCATTTTTCATTAAGAGTCATGAGTCATCAGATATGTGTCTGAAGAAAGAGCAACACATCAGCTTCTATCAATCTGCCCTCTCTCTTTTTCCCTCTTCTCCTCTCTCTCTTCTCCTTATCTCAACTGCCCCTCCCTCATTCTCTCCATTTAGTAGCTCTGTGCCCTGGTTTATGCCTTTATCTCTCGTTCCCTCTTTTCCTCTATTCTCCTCTATCCCCCCACTCTATTATTTCACCTCCTATCGCATGCCTCTCTCTCAATTCCCTCTCTTCCTCTTTCTCTCTCCACTTTGCAGCCCCTCTGCATCCTGTTGCATGCCCACTCCCTCTCCCTCCCTCTCTCTCCCTCCCTTCCTCCCTCCATCTCCCTTCCTCACTCTCTCTTTCCATTTCTCCCTCCATCTTCCTTCCTCCCTCCTTCCCTCTCCCCTCTCTCCCTCCCTCCCCTCCCTCCATTTCCTTCCTCCCTCCTTCCCTCTCCCCTCTCTCCCTCCCTCCCTCTCCCTTCCTCCCTCCCTCTCCCCCTCTCTCCCTCCCTCTCCCACTTCCCCTCTCTCCCTCTCTCTCTCTCTCCCTCCCTCCCTCTCTGCTCTTCCCTGTATTCTGGTGGCTGTATCTTGCCCAGAGTGGTCCTTTCTCTTTTGCCTTGTGATTGAGAGTGGTCCTGTTTGAGTGCACAGTCTGAATTGGAGCTGTCATTGATCGTGGTTTGATAAAAAGAGAGAGAGAGAGAGAGAGAGAGAGAGAGAGAGAGAGAGAGAGAGAGAGAGAGAGAGAGAGAGAGAGAGAGAGAGAGACTCAAACATGCAGCTGAAAGTCTACAGCAAAAACATCTCAACACAACATGTGGAAGTTAGCCGCTCTGCTAACTCAAAAATATGTATGTTCACCAGTATTAACGCTGATTTATTCTTAATCACAAAAACATTGGACATGATGATCATGTTGTTTATGTTACAATTTGGTGTTTTGATTAAAGATGATTATCCAATCAGAAAGCAGAATGGGTTTGGGTTGCCAGTTTCAATGTTGAAATCCAGTTTGTTTAAACCTAAAATGCCGCTCTCTGATCTGAATGGTCACTGCCTAAACCCCAGCATCTGCAGCCAATCATGAATCAATGCTAGTGCAGCCTCTGCAGCTCAGTGAGTGAATTCTGGAGGTTTTGAGGCCTGTCCATATCATAGACTGTATAAAGAAGTGGCGTAAGTGAGGGTGACATCACCCACAGCGTTCAGCTCCAGTCAAATGAAGCTCATCGAGGCTAGAGCAGTTATAGTGGCCAATTTGAAGCAGAGTTCCATATTAGGAATTGTGACCACAAGTATCATACAATAGCAACCAAAGAGCCAATCCGGAGCGAGGCCATTGAAGGTAACGCCTCTTCCTGCCCGCACCGCCGGTTTAGCAGGGAGCAGGTGTTTAGCAATGCTGTCAATAAAACCTGTTGCTAACGCTAGAAGGAGCGACCTCAGGGAAAGAAGGTGCCTGATTATAAATTCTGTTCTGCTCTGTTATTAATGTTCATATCTTGATTACGGACACAATAGTGAAATAAAAAATACCAGATATGATCATTTTAAAACAAAAATCATGAGGCTCACTGCAGCAGTTACAGAGATAGGGGCCACAGTTTTTCAATAGAAAGTGATATGGACCCAGAGTCGATGGAGCCGGAAGCACACCCAAGCTCACTTCCTATTTTGAACGTGGCAGTCAGTGGGTTAGCTATGTCCATTTATATCTACAGTCTATGGTCCATATACTGAGAATGAGACACTTTTGTATGTGTCTCTGTCTGCAGGTTAAGGCTCTGTACACATGTATTTATTTTTGTTTTTAGAGCGCCAACTACATACAGGTCCTTTAATGTGCAGACTACATACAGTTCCTTTAATGTGCATTCAATGTCAAAACAAAAATCATGTTAAAAACACGTCTCATGTCTTTTTGGAGGGAGTGACAGGAAACTTTTTCAGGGCCTGAGAGGAGTCATTTTGTGGGTCATTACTTCTGTTAATCAGCACTGTAATTACACTCATTATCGCCCCCCGCTGACGACCTTGGACACGACACAATCCATCGCACACAAACTGCTCTTGTGACCTCAGCAGCGAACTGTTTTGACTTTATTTCACTGTCACTTTAAGACAATATCCCACAGACATGTGCACACAAGGATTAGGCTAAATATCTACATAATGCATTATATTTAAGCTTTATAAAGGTGTACTGTGGAACCTTTTAGTGAAGGGTCTGCCATCTTCTTGTCTCTATGGAAATGTTTCTTGTTTGCCTGGAATGCTCCACAATACGGCATTAAACTCATCTGTTTCTATGGGGACAATCCACCAGGCCAAGCTATAGTTCAGATCTGTGGAGAAGTGCCCCACCCTGTTCAGTAAATATATGTTACGTGAATAAATGTAAGATATATAAGTTTAATGCCCTACTGAGGAACATTTCAGGCAAGGCAATAAAATCTCCATGGAGAAGAGCAGGTGGCAGAAAAGTGGCATAGTGAACCTATTAAACTCCTCATCTTTGCCTTTCCACACTGCGTAAATAACAAATAATTCTAAATTTAGTGTGTGTTTCCATTTTGTCTGGAATGTTCCACAGTATGGCATTAAACATCTATCTTTACTTCAACTACATGTATTTTATAGCTGAATAAAGCCTTGCCTCTCCACAGATCTAACAAATATAACTTTGGCTGGTGGTGGCACCTGACTGCACTGTGGAACATTCTAATCAAAGCAATCACATCTCCATGGAGACAAGCAAATTGCAGACAGAATTTTACTTCTATGGGGTATTAAAGAGGAGGTATTTTACTTCTATGGGGTATTAACTGCTAATATATAACATGTAGATCACCATATTTTCTTTCTTTATTTTTTTTTTGAAAATGCTATATTCTACCAAAAAAACATATTAACATGTTTTATAAGTTTCACTTGTTTTTAGCTCTCCGTGCTAAGTCACTTCCCCTTCATAGCGCTATCGCAACACAGTCAGCTGCATCCCGCTGATGAAACTACTGCACATCACATCAGGTTTGTCAGGTTGTAGTGTAATGTTTTGTGTCATGTTTTTTTTTTTTTTATGAAAAATGGCCGTGTGGGAGCATGGGTGATGTAGGCTTGTGGGCTGAACTTTGTACAAGCTTGTAGTGCTAACCATAGGGCCCAAGGAAGATCACTAGATTACTCAAACATGCATGGATCATCTAAAACCTCTTCAGACATATTTTTGATGAGGGAACAACGTTATAACATGGTAGAAAGCTCCAAAAGTCGATTTTGCATAATAGCCCCTCTTTAAAAAGTCAGAATAATTGATAATATTGGCCTTTTTAAACATTGACATTCTAGTTCTCATTCACAAATCATAACAATCTTCTTCCTCAGATGTAATTACTGTGGGCACAGTGCATTTGTTTCCAGGCCAAATCCTCAAGGACAAACTCATATTTTCATAAACGTAACAGTATCTGCCAATGAATCACACCGAGCTCTCAGAGGCGTTTAAAGCACTCAGAGAAAACGACGCCACAGCTCTCCCTGCCCATTGTTTTTGCACAGAAGTGACATTTGATTTTAAACTGTCAAATCAATCAAACTCCAAAAGGGAATAATTTTAACATCAGCAAAAAAGAAACTTTACAAATGAGTAATTAAGATCTTTGGGAAACAGCCGCATAAAATATGCTCAGAGGAGCAGAGGATACAGAGGATGCAGACAAGCAGAGGAGCAAAGGAGAGGGTCAGAAGAGCAGAGAATGCAGAGGAGATGTAGCAGAGAATGCAGAGGAGAGGGTCAGAAGAGCAGAGGGTCAGATCGAACAGGTGACGCAGAGGAGAGGGTCAGATGGAACAGAGGATGCAGAGGAGAGGGTCAGAGGAGCAGAGGATACAAAGGTGAAGGTCAGAGGAGCAGAGGATCCAGAGGAGAGGGTCAGATGGAGCAGAGGATGCAGAGGAGATCGTCTTATTCTTTCTGAGGGCAAAATGCTTTCAAATCCAGTCTTTGTAAACTGCATCTTCTTGCAGTTAACATTTGGACTTATGGTTAAAAAGCTTTAAAAAAACGTTAAAATAAATTAATAAAATTAATAAATTAATTTAAAGAAAAGTTCAAACAAAGGTTAGAAAAGGCCAGAGGGAAAGTGCCCGTAACCAAAGTGCCCTTAACCAAAGTGCCCTTAACTAAAATGACCTTAACCAAAGTGACCTCAACAAAAGTGACCTCAACCAAAGTGACCTTAACCAAAGTGACCTCAACCAAAGTGACCTTAACCAAAGTGACCTTAACCAAAGTGCCCTTAACCAAAGTGACCTTAACCAAAATGACCTCAACCAAAGTGACATCAACCAAAGTGACCTTAACCAAAGTGCCCTTAACCAAAGTGACCTTAAGCAAAGTGACCTCAGCCAAAGTGCCCTTAACCAGAATGACCTTAACCAAAGTGCCCTTAACCAAAGTGACCTTAACCAAAATGACCTCAACCAAAGTGACATCAACCAAAGTGACCTTAACCAAAGTGACCTGGCTGAACTAGTGAGTATGTTACTGTGCTACGAGACAGGAGGCGGCGGGTAGACAAGTGGAGCGGCGGGTGCGAGCTCTCTGTTGGACTCACGTTGGGGCCACCTGATGTTCTCGGTGGTCCTGAGGGCCCTACTGTCAAACCCCTCTGTTCTCATCGCTAGGGTCTTGTTCAGTGGCCATGCCACAGAGCAGGATGGAGAACACTGACCACTGCAGATGTGTGAGATAGTTCGATCTGTCAGAGTGGTTCTTGTGTAGGAGTGTTTATAAATTTAGCATAGGCTCTCAAATGCATGTGAAGTTTGTGGACTCGCTGCTCCAAAATTAGATGTACAATTTTATTCAATGAATTCACTTTTGTTTTCCAGACCAAATTCAGCCCCTCACTTCAGATTCATTAGCCATAATTAACCTTTTGTACAAAATAACTTTTCTGATTTGAATAATAACTTTTGTTGACTATAATTCATTTTTAAAAGTAATTTTAAAGTTTGTTAATGAAATCCTTCAACCTGCGAAAGTTTTAGTTTGAATTTTTCTACAAATGAGTTTACAATTTATCCCCTTTTATTCAATTTTTCAATTTATTCCCTTGTATCTGAGCAACATGTGACCTGCCCCAGTACAGATGCATTGTATAATCAGCTCTTGAGGTCAAAATAAGTCCACTGTGTGATGTCTGCATCTAATTATAAAGTGTTTTATTGTCCCATAATTAGAAGTGCTTAGTTAGCATGCTAATTGTTGTTAGCATTACTGTGACACCAAACTCCACTCTAGTGTCTGTAAGTTGTGAAAAGTGCTTATAAACTCATCGTGGTGAATAACTAGGGTGCTCTGAATGCATAACGTAAGAGAGGAATAACTTTGGACCACTGCAAAATGAACTAGTTCTGTTTGTCACATTTTTGAGTCCATCACAATCAGATACAGCCCCAACGTTTGCAGCTTAAATTCAACCTCTCGCCTCAGATTCATTAGCAGTAATTAACCTTTTGTACAAAACAATTGTTCTGATTTTATGATTAGTGATTCATTTTTAAAATCACTTCATGAAAAACCTTCAACCTGCAAAAGTTTCCCTCGTCTCAGTTGGTTCCCTACTTTTTTCCAAACTTAAAATTTCACAAATGAATTTATAATAATGTAATATTTTAATGAATGCGCAGGTGTAAGAGGATTTGTCAAAGTGAACAAAGTGATGCTTTGAGATGAAATGTTCCATTGAAGTCTTTAACAGTCTGTCAGACTTAACCTGAACCAGGTTTAGACCGGGTCTAATCTGCTGCCCCCTGCTGGTACTGAGGACCCCTGCAGAGACACAGCCAATCACAGTCATGATAATTAAGCTTGGCTCATTTCAGTAAAAGTTTGAGTAATGTTTCTCCTTCTTCAGAGATTACACAGTTTGTGTAGCAGTAGTAAGTAGTAGTATTAGTTGTACTACCAGTTGTACTAGTATTGGTGATAGTAATAGCAGTAGCAGTAGTAGTAGTATTGGTTTCAGTCATAGTAGTAGTAGTTGCAGTTTTGTAGTTGTAATAGTAGTAGTAGTAGTAGTAGTAGTAGTAGTAGTAATAGTAGTAGTAGTAGTAGTAGTAGTAGTAGTAGTAGCAGTAGGAATAGCAGTAATAGTAGTAATAGTAGTAGTAGTAGTAGTAGTAGTAGCAGTAGTAGAAAAACACAGAAGAGCCTCATGGATACAAGTTTTGTGAATAATATCAAAGGTTCACTATGTAACTTTTCAGATCTGGTCCACTGCTCCTGACAGGTGTAACCCAAACACTGCAAAAGACGCAGTGAATACATGGGGAGAAAATAGTCTTAACTTTTGACATATCAGAGAAGACAAAAGACGTGGCAAAGGTGAAGGAAAGACATATGGTTTTTCTCCTTATGCAAATTCAACCTTTAAAAGAGTTCAGCCCACTGAGACAGACACTGAGTAATGCAGTCTGGGGGATTTATGGATCAAAAAACAAAAAAACCCCCAAAAAACATTAGGAGCCAATCTGCTTAAGAGTGATTCTGTGAGGCCCCAGATAAAAACAAGATTCAATGTCAGATGTTTGGGCTTTTCTTCTAATACAGCATTCTCATCTCAGACTGAAGCAGGACTAAACAAGAAATGAACCAGGATTAAGCCAGGCCTAAACCAAGACTGAAGCAGGACTAGACCAGGACTGAACAAGGACTAGACCAGGACTGAACCAGGACTAAACCAGGACTGAACCAGGGCTGAGCCAGGACTAAACCAGGACTAAACCAGAACTAAAACAGGACTGAGCCAGGACTGGACCAGGTTTGAACCAGGACTACACCAGGACTAAGGACTAGACAAGACTGAACCAGGACTAAACCAGGACTGAACCAGGACTGAGCCAGGACTAAACCAGGACTAAACCAGAACTAAAACAGGACTGAGCCAGGACTGGACCAGGTTTGAACCAGGACTACACCAGGACTGAACCAGGACTAAGACTGAACCAGGACTAAACCAGGACTAGCGATGCACATGTTTTGAAATATTGTTGTCCATAATGAGTTTACATATCTGTATGTAAGAATTGTTCTAATGACCTGGTCCAGAATAATGGACATTTAATGGCTCTAGGCTCCATTAGTTTCACAGTCATTTGACTTTTGTTTGAGCAGTGACCCGAGGTGACCCCCGATTACTGCATTATGTTATACACAGACAAATGTTGTAAACACCCTGTGGAAACATTGTTAAAGTGCATAATACAGGTTAGCATAATCAGTTCACTAAAACTAAGTTCATCTTAAATATATTTACTACAAATCTTATATTTTTCTATAATTTTGTATAATTTGACTTCCTGGTTGGACAAGGGCAGCAGATATGAGATACGTAGAGGTAATTCCAGTTCTGTTAATTAGCAACGATGTTAACAATGATCAACGCTCATCTAATTTATATTTATGATTTGACAAATAAATACACATGGCAACACCTTTATTTAGTTAAATGAAGGTTTAAACTGTCAAAAAAATGCCTTTCTTCTGTGTAATCTGTCTCTGCATTTTGGATGCAATTTTCAGTGTTGATGACAGAGGCAGGCTTTTCTTTTCAACTTTTTTTCAACAAACTACCACTTGGATGATGTAAAACCATAGACTGTATATATAAATGGACATATATAACCTGCTAGCCACCGCCTTCCAAATAGAAAGTGAGCATGGGCGTGTTTCCAGCTTCATTGGCTCTGGCTCTCATTTTGGTTTTAAAATGTTCATATTAACCAGCTCCACATGATCCTGTTTTTTTTTATTTCACTATTGTGTCCATAAATCAAGATATGAACGTTATTAACAGACAAATCAGACGCATTCTCTATCGGAGGTTGCTCCTGCAAGTGTTTGATTGACAGCGTTGCTAAGCACTCCCTGTTAAACCAGCGGTGCAGGCAGGAAGGGGCATTACCTTCAACAACCTTGCTCCAGATTGGCTCTTTGGTTGCTATGATACTCGCAGTTAGAATTCCAAATATGAAACTCGGCTACAAATTGGCCCCTATAACTGCTCTAGCCTCGATGAGCTTCATTTCACTGGAGCCGAATGCTATGGGTGACATCACACTCACTTAGTCCACTTCTTTATACAGTCTGTGTGTGAAACTGATAAATATTTAGCATTGTCCCACCACATAAAATAGCCTAGTAATTTGATAAAACATGAAAACCTGTGATATGCACTTTACCCTAGTTAGCTACAGCATTTTTGTTTACTTTATTTTTCCTCTGTGAGCAAAACCTCACATTTCTAGCCAGAATCTCACCTTTTACGCTGTTGTATTTGTGGAACAGACCTGCTCAAAGCTAGCACAGAAGAGGCTAAAGGCTACGCAGCTGTTTATGCTAATGCTAATACGCTGTATTCTCCATGCTTTGGTTTTGGACGCAGACAAACGTATTGCTCAAGCTTTCAGGGACAGATTAGCCAGTCCTCTCCAAACCAGATGCCACGGTCGCGCTTCAGGCTCCAAGTGTGAGTTTACACGGTTCTCCTGTTTGTTGTGAGAATACAGTGTGGGTGGAATGTATTTCTTTTGTACATGTTTTGGAGATGGTTGTTTACGGGAATGTGCTAGCTAACCTCATATTTTGGCGACTTTATCCAAAGCAAAGAGGTGGAGGTAAAAGCTGTGATCGGACGTGACAAAAAGAAAGGACTGAACCAGGACTAAACCAGGACTGAACCAGGTCTAAACCAGGACTGAACCAGGACTGAACCAGGTCTAAACAAGGACTTGAACCGGGTCTAAACAAGGACTAAACCAGGACTGAACCAAGTCTAAACAAGGACTGAACAAGGTCTATACAAGGAATGAACCAGGTCTAATCAAGGACTGAACCAGGACTGAACCAGGTCTAAACAAGGTCTAAACAAG
>JACM01042017.1:0-16845 GCA_000787095.1 Periophthalmodon schlosseri
TTTTATAGTTTTGAATGGAATGTAGAACAAATCGTTTGTGTTGTTGCAGGCTTTTCCCTCTTTGCATTTTATCACTGGAATCAATATAAACTCTAGTCCAGTATATTGCAGTACATTGCAGAGGCAGTGTCAGAGCTGCTCTCCTCTCGGGCTCTTTTAGATAAGATTAAACTGCAATTTAAAAACATGATACATTACTTCTCATACAAAGACTTTGAGGAGCGACAAACAGTGAAAACTTGAGAGGAAAACAAACTGAAAACCTGCACTGCCAACATCAGGGACAGATGGTGCTACGAGACACTAGTATGTTCACTGAGCCACGCTCTGAGGCATTTTCTGTGAGTTAAATGAGAAAGACAGAGGAGATGTTGGAGTGGATGACTGTGCAAAAAGTCTGATAATGATTTTCCATCGAAACAATCACTAACTGAAAATAAAGCTCTGGAGAAGATCAATACAGCCATGCTGACTGGAAGTGGCTGTCACAGATGAGCAACATTTTGAACATGGCTGTAAGTTTAAAAAAGTGAGCTAGATTAGTAATAAACAAAGTCAGAGCAGTTTCATTACATTACCTTACCTTAGGCCAGAACTAATCTAGTTCAGAGCAGTATAAATGCT
Source organism: Periophthalmodon schlosseri (assembly GCA_000787095.1). Classification (NCBI taxonomy): domain Eukaryota; kingdom Metazoa; phylum Chordata; class Actinopteri; order Gobiiformes; family Gobiidae; genus Periophthalmodon; species Periophthalmodon schlosseri. The sequence continues at coordinate 625 of JACM01042017.1, forward strand.
AGCTCCTCAGACCAGTACATTCAGATATACTGATACTGATACTTGATACTGGTCTAATCTTAAGGGTAATGAGTTTAAATACATATTTGCACTGTCAGTATCGATATATCGATACTTTGATATTGATACTCCCATCCCTGGTTGAAAATGACTTCTGGAGGGCAGTCAAAACATCTAAAATTTTAAAACGTTATCCAGAACAATCTCCTTTTTCTCCATTTTCTACCATGGAACACTTGAATAAGGGATTGCACTGAAATATAAAACATGTCATACACACAATGATGAGTTTATCTCAAGGCACTTTCTGCTAAAATAAAGGTTAAATACATTATAGACAACTAAAAAGTCTATTTAATTCAATAACACTTTACTTATTCCCAAAGCCGTTCAAGAACAGTTGTACATAAATGAAATCACCTAAAAAGAATGCAACATTAGACACTGCCTTAATATGCACGCTGCTGATCACAAAAAGATGGCTAGACTGAGAAAAGGGCCATCAAAAACACAGCTATTTAGGGGGGTACAGCATGTGTGTCTGTGGGCAAATGTTCAGCTGCTACCATAGTGACACAATGCATTCATTAGAAAAACAGCCAGATACATTTTAAGATTGTCTGAAAACTCAAGAAAAAATACACAGTGGATTTAAACAAGGCATTTTCAGGAGCCTGAATAATGCTAGCTAGCTTCTGACCATTATGTAATTTGTGATGGACTTGTTTAACTGTATAAAATCATCTCCCCTCTTGTAGTTCCAACTAAATCAGCCCTAGCCCTATGATCAGATTGCGCTAAAACAAAGCTCAGATTAAAGGCTAACTTGAGTAACAGCTTTAGACAGAGCAGTGCCTTGAGTTAGCTTCACCCCCCAGGGAATATTGATGACATCAGCTGCAAAGTATCAATATCACTAAAATGATGGAATTGCCACAAAATAATTGTCAGCATGTACCAACTTCCATAAACCCTGAAACTTCTGCTTTCTCAACATAAACCTTGCTTCAAACTCTCTATTATATACAGACTTAAATCTAAACCCCCCCAAATCCATAAGCTATATGTCCCCATGCAGCTCTAACCCGATTATCTGCCTGGAGAAGTCTCTGTTAAACTCTATGGACCTTAATCTCCCTGAACCTGAATCTCCAGGCAGAATGAACCCAGTAATTTGGTCAGACCCTGCCCTTGAGCAAGACACTTTGAACTCACTGTACTATATATTTCTGGTTTGGCCCTGGTACAGTCTCCACTTCTTCTTAGTTGCATTCATTGTAAAATGAGCATTGGATCTGAAATGAAAGGGTTAAATGCAGAAAAGGTCTGTGGGCTCAGATAAGAAGGGATGAAAGTGCACTCCAGGAGGGCACAGTGTGTAGGGGGCATAATCTCAAGATGACTCTTAAAGTAACCTTTCCCTGCTGAGTCAGTGTTGCATATTTTAAGCTCTTTTTATCAGTGGGAGATGTCCTATTCACGGCAAATAACAAAATAATAATAATAATAATAATAATAATAATAATCATAATAATCATAATAATCATAATAATCATAATAATCATAATAATCATAATCATAATAATCTACATAAGTAAAAGACCAAGACCTTTGACCATCTTTGGAATTTTTCTTCATTTATTTTATTTATCATTGTGGCACATGTATATCACCGGGTTTATTCATCTGTCTTTATTTCATCTGATTAATGCTGATGCAGGATTCATATAAACTGTACTGCACTGAAACACTCTGCACCCTTTTTGGACCCTCGCCCACAGTTTGAGAACCCCTATTCCAATCCAACTTCCTGCATAGAAAACAGCTTCAAAATGTGGAGGATTTTAAACTTGTGCCACACTTTTGTTTCTCATAACTGGAGTTACATCATCTTACTAGATCTGCAGTGATATTTACCAGCCTCTGCACATTTACCAGCATATACAGTTTATGTTTAGCCCTCCAAATACAGATTGTGACAGGTACGAATGGATGTGCGCTCTTGTATTATGCAAACTTCAGACCACATGGCTCACAACTGTAGCATTTTTTTTTTTTTTGCCCTGAGTTTGAGCTTGCTCTTCTAATCAGTGTGTAATGAGGAGGTGGAGGAGGAGTGTGTAATGTAAAAGGAGCTGTTAACTTGAAAACTACCGCTTCATGACATCACAAGGTGGAACAGATCATTTTGAGCTTTGGAGATGTGAACAGACAAATAATAAAGGGTTACTCAAACATGTGTGAATGAAACATAACATAACTCCATGTTTTTGATGAGGTAAAGCTCACAAGAGTCAGTTTTGCGTAATATGGGATCTTTAAATATTTAATTCTAAGTGTTTTTATTTACTCAGAAATATCTGAGATGGCTTCTCTACAGATCTGACCTGTAACTTTGCCTACTGCTCGTCTCTATAGAGGTCGATAAGTTTAATGCCGTACTATGAAGCATTCCAGGCAAAGCAATAATTCTTATCTCTACGGAGACGAGCAGGTAGCAGACCCTCCGCAGTGCACCTTTAAGTAAGCTAATATTCGTCTTTCAAGTGTTGTGGTTGGCATCAGAAATGGTTCTGGTGCGGAGGTCCCTGTCTGTGCTGTGAGATGGAGAGAGGGCAGAGGAGCAGAGCTCTGCTGAAATCCTGAGGTAGAACCAGAGCCTGAGGGAAGACATAGCAACAGAGTGTGGACATTAAAGTGGGGGTATTTTAATTCTATGATGTATTGACTGCTAACACATAACATATTTAGATCCCCATCTTACCTTTCATCGTCCTAAAAATGTTAAACAATGTATTAAAATGTTTTCTAAGTTTTGTTTTTGCTGCTCCGAGTCCCCTGTCCCTTTGCTCACGCTAAGTCACTCCCCGTTCAGAGCACTATCACAACACAATCAGCGTGCATTGCGCTAATGAAACTACTGCACATTGGTCAGGTTTGTGAAGTTGTAGTGTATTGTTTTGTATCTTACTTTAGTATATTTATGGAGAATTGTTGTGTGGGAGCATGGGTGACATAGAGTCTTGGACTACTAACCATAAAGAGGGTTTGGACAGTGCCCAAGAGAGATCGCAAGATCACTAAAACATGCATGGATGACATCTAAAACCTCTTCAGGCATGTTTTTGATGAGGGAAAAATGTTATAACATAGTAGAATTCTCCAAAAAGTCGATTTTGCATAATACCCCCTCTTTAAGCACAGCAAACTAAAAGACATCAATCAACAGCATAATCAGGTTTTGATTACTGCAGGAAGCAAGAGGCAAGAGGCAAGAAGCAAGAGGCTGCGCATGACATTCTCAAGGTTAAAATGTAAACAAAGACTATCAATTATTTATCAAATTGAAAAGAAGCTGTCTGAATTTAAAGTGCATATGTCCTTCCAAAATGATTATTCAGAAGTCGTATCTTCATCACAAACACACCTGTAACTTTTCTAGTGGAGAGTCTGCCACCTGCTTGTCTCCACGGAGATGTTATTGCTGTGTTTGGAATGTTCCACAGTAGCTGTAGTGGCATTAAATTAATCTATCCCCATGCAGATAAACATGACACCACACCAAGTTACAGGTCAGAACTGTGGAGAGGAGACTCTGCTCACGGTAGAATGCATTTTTATATTAGCAGTTAAACACCTGTAATTGAATACACGCAAATTAGATACATTTAATGCCATACTGTGGAACATTTCAAGTAAACCAATAACATCACTATGTCAACGGACCACCCACCAGAAAAGCTGCATAGTGCGCCTTTAAGTGCTTCAGTTGAATGTCACCATAATGTTAGAAATATATCTATTTTTCCCTTATATATTCTCTTGGTCTCAGTTCTCCCGTGCAAACTGAAACCCCCACACCACAATGTAATGGTGTACAATAACAGGCCTTAAATCACTGAGAAGGGTCTTGACAGGCTCAGAAAATATATTTGGGTTCAGGGGCGGAGAGTGAGCTGGGATTGGTGGATGTAAACCGTTTGTTAGTTCCACTTGTCAGACTCACAGGTCACAGATGCCTTTAAAGTCATGCTGGAAACACGCAAAGATCCCGAAGCATGAAATGTACTTGGGAACATGTTTTTTTTATGTACTGGAGGAAAGGTACATGAGACAAGATGTAATTAAAGGTGCAAAATGTCCTTTCTCAATGTCATTACTATACTATATGACATTAAAGGTGCTGTTCCTGATTTTCACTGCCCTAAAAACAGAACTAGCTCATTTTAAACGGTTTGCAGTGGTCCAAAGTTATTCCTCATTTACCTTATGCATTCTGAGCATCCTCATTATACACTGCAATTAGTTTATAAGTGTTTTTTCACAGCTTTCAAAGATCAGAGCAGAGTTTTGCCATGGTAAAGCTAACAACAACAGCCCTGCTAATGCGCACTTCCTGATTATATGACAATAAAACGTTTTATAATTATATGCTGACAGCACACAGTAGACTTATTTGGACCTAAAGAGCTGCTTATACAATACATCTGTACTGGGGCAACATACATTTTGCTCAAATACAGAGAAATGCATGTGTTAAATTACAGATGTATTGCCACATTAAAAAAAAAAAAAAAAAAAAAAATGCATTCTTACGGCAACCAGGGCAGTCTTTCCACAGAGATGGCCTCGTGGTGACGCCTGCTTGTCTCCATGGAAACAGATGAGTTTAACACAATATCGTGGAACATTCCAGGAAAGCCATTAACATCTCCATGGAGACAAGCAGCCCGCATACCCTGCACCAGAAATGTTACATAGTGCACCTTTAATCAGGCAAATGAGACAAGTATCTAAAGAATGGCAAGAACATCGTAACATCACTGGACACTATCACTTGGACATTGCATATTATAGCGGTTATAGAGATAGATGTGTTGTCTTACACTGTTTTTCACATCATCGGTTAAATGGGCCTTAATGGACATTTTAACAACAGTTTTCAGTTTTAAATCTGCACTGAATGGGGTTTGATGGAAGCCTGGCATTGTGCACTAAAGCTCAGTGTGTTATGGTTTAAATAGACCACTCAAGTCCATTTAAATGTGGTGACTGCTCAGTGGGCCTGCTTTAGCCTGAAGTGTTCACATGGGCCTGACGGAACAGGAGACTGGCACCACTGGACCTGCTTTTTTAGGAGCATTCAGAGGGCATCATTATAGACTGCTTTAAGATTAAGGTTACATTTTACACTGTCTGAGCACATGTGAAATCTTCTGACCAGAATAGCCTGGGCATACAATATATATGACATTGCAGATTAATATCATTATCATCAGCATCACAGAAGCGGTGTGTGATGAAGTGACCCATATATTTTGTTTTGGTGGACACACTTTGGCCAGACAGATACAAGTCTGGGAAACAGTGGTCCCCTTTGCCCCTGCTTAAGTTTATCAAAAAGCTTCATGGAGGGGCTTATTTGGGATCCAGAATACATCCTTCTTCAGTACTGGTCACCTGTGAATCTCCTCATTTTCCAGTGGGGTGAATATATATGACAAGGGGCTGAAAAACATCAGGGATTTCTGCTGAATCAATGAGCGAAGCACTAAACTCTAAGGTGAGAGAGATTAGATCATCATAGGTGACTAATGAGCTCCTTTGTTTCACATGCACGAAAAAATCACGTTTGACTGGGCTTGAGATGCAACAGAGGGAGTGGGGACCAGGCTGATATCAATCTGTACAAAACAAAACAGAGATATCATTTTGGATTTACCAGGCAATGGGCCTATAGAACTCAATGGGAGATTCACTGTTTTTTGAAAGAAATAGCCAAACTTAAGATCGACAAATGCTGACCCTTGTCATTATTTGTAAAAGATTAGCTAACCTTGACATTTTAATTTTATTTACTTTAGTCGTTTCAATTAACAACAATATCATCTTTGGGGTTGAATAATGGCACTATTTTCTGCAGCTATTTTTGTTTATTTATACTGAGAGAGACAATGTTGAACTTTGTGACAGCGTTTGTTTCATGTGGATAGGCCCAGTAATTACAGAGATGTGAACCGTAAACCAGGTCAACCAATCTGACAGTTCAGCAGCAAATTCCAGCATGTCTTCTGTCATCCATCACAGTGTTATCTTCTGCGTAAGTGTCCTTCCCTTGGGTCCCTGTTTGGAAATGGGTTTGAGGAGGTCCATTTATTCTGAGACACGAAAGGTTTTATGGTGGTGCACATGGAAGAAGACGGTAAAGTGCTGTAGTCTGGAATACGACTGTCAAAAATAGCCTATATTTTCTAATATATTACATTCTGTTTTCTGTGACAGGTAAAATGGAGGAGGAGTTAGGAGTTTACATTAGGAATTTACATTCTTACATAGTGACTTACATGGCCCGTTGATCTGGCTCTGAATCCTGTTTTACTCCTTGGTCTAATCCAGACTGTAGTCTGTTAGCAGTCACACTTTTGTACCAAAAGCCCAGTTTCATTATTTAATGGGGTAATAAACTATTTTAAAAAGTATGCATTCTATCGATAGGAGCAAATCCAAAAGCTGTTTGGAGCAGTAGCACTTCCTCTACCTGTGCACAATGTGATTATGACCAGTCAGACAGGACTTCGAGCTGAGATATGCAGCGCTACTGGCGGACAGTGCTTGCCTGCTCCACAGACGGGGGAGAGATGTGTCTGCAGCAAAAGAGCTACGGAACAATCTCAAATCAACTCATTCAAATGTTTAAGATAATGATTCCACTGTAAAATACAGGACATTTCAGTACTGACCTTCTCTCAGACTAAGGAAACAGTCAGCTAAATAAAATAACAAAAACCTCTTAATTTTAGGGATGCTGAAAATATTTTAGAGGTGCTGAAGCTAGACTCGCCCCTGTTACCCACAAACCCTACACCACCGACCCACAAAAAAGGCCATATGCCATTTCTGTTAAAAGCACCACTCTATATACAGAGTACTCACTCTGTAGTGAGTACTGCGTACATGTAGTGGTGTTAAAAGCACCACTACATGTACAGATACTCACTGCAGAGAGAACTCCTCGCTCTCCCACTGCTGGTGGACGGCATCGTGGTGCTCAACTCCTATCGTGGTCGTCTCCATCGTGCGGTTCGCTCACGTCTCCACTAAGCCCCAACCACCACCACTGCCATCCTGGAGCACAGCAACACACAGCCAGCACAAACCCTACAACACTATCCCATAGGCCAAAGGTACAAGTACCATTACTATCAAACACAAAGAGCTGCTCACACCGCAGGGAGAGCTTCATGCTCTCCCGCTGCCGGTGTAGAACATGCTGTTACTCTCTCAGGGTCCTAGTGTTGGTTGATCACATCATGTAGCTGGCTTCTGGCTGCCGCACACCAATGTCCCCGGTGCCCTTCTTCCACTCTCCGTGTCCTGTCTGTTTTCTGCTTCTCCCCTCAGGTTGCTTCTATTTGTTTGGTTTCCTCCTGCTGGAGCACAGATGTGCTGGCTGCAAGCTCAGGGACTGGGCTAACTAGTTACGTGATGCATTGTCATATAACTAGGGAGACACAGCTAAACATGCAAATATTAAAATAGGCTAAAATAAAAAGCACTGAAATAACTGCCCTATTCACTTGTGCCACGTCACAAATAGAGACTAAAACACACACATGACCTTTTTGTAACCAAGATAGTTGAATTATTCAATTGAAATGTCAATAAGGAATAAACTGTTTTTAATTTTCATCAATGATTCACTTAAATATGTAAATATGTAAATATTTTCTATTTAGAAGCCTTCAATCACCATATTTATTTGGTTAATAATGTATTTGAAGTCTCAAAGTAGAACAGAGGTCATTGTTTGACTAATCGACAAATTGAAAAAAGAATCGCTGACTTGTGACCTACTACAGTCAGGGTTAGCTGCTGCTCTAGTGTGGTATGGTTGTATTTGTACAGGGACAGTGTACAATGTTACATTGACCAAAAAAGTGAAGATGCTTTGTACCAGGTTATGGCAAAATATGCTCATTTTCACCTGTAGTTCCCTAGACTTGACCTAGGGAACAGTTTATGTATGCAGATGCTTCAGAAAGGCTAAAGTAAGATGACAATGTGCATAAAGTCTGAAAAGGAATGGGTCTACTCCCTGTACTTAACATAAAGAGCAGCATTCACTTCCAACATATGTTTGTTCCTCTTATGCAAGGTTTTAAAGTGTCTTAAGTGTCTTTGCTCTACACTCTTAAGTCCAGGTCCATCTTATTCCACACATTTACCCCACAACACAAATCCAATGCTGCTTTACATTTTTTTTTTTTTTTTTTTAACATGTCACGCTCTCTGAAATGATAAACACTATCCCTCCTCTGAAACAGGACCTGAATATGAATAGGGAACTGATTATGCTTCATTTTACACATGGATTGTTCAGTTTTGAATTCCTTAAATGGTAGTTAAATTTTACAGCTTTTTTAATGTAAAAGTTGATTTGTATGCTTTGCTGCTTTATTTACCACTTGGAGACCTTTTTTGGAGAATTGTCATACTTATATTTAATTTAATAAAGACAAACAAATAATTCTACCACTAAAACTATTCAGCAGCCCCATCCTGCACACACAAGCGTATGGTCTCCTCTTCTCAGGCACACACACACACACACACACACACACACACACACACACACATACACACACACACACACACACACACACATACATACATACTCATAACAGAGAAGACACTAAACTTTGCCCCTTTTGTTTTTCCATGTGAACGAGCTAACTACAACTGCAGAATTCACATGAGCCAATTCCCATAGTTTAGATTCAAGAGGAACAAGCTGCTGACAGGTGGGGTTCATGGTTCATAGCATCCCCTCTCTCGGATTAGATTTTGATTTATAACCGTGGCTCTCTGAACACAACATGTCAAATCCACTCAACCCCACAATCAAACCTGGGTCTTTAGGGTGTGGACACAGTTCAGTTCTGATGTAGACTTGGTTTGGTCCTATTCTAGTTCCGGGTTTAGTCCCATTTGATACTGGTCCCACCCAGGTCCAACCTTACGGGTGAAGGCATAAATATATGTAAATGGTATATGCTCACATTTTTATATAGCGCTTTACATCAAGGAGCCACTCACCCATTCATACACCAGTGTACACAGACACTGGGGGACGAGGGGGTTAAGTGTCTTGCCCAACCGCCACCACCGCCAACCTGTGGGTCAGTGGATCTGACCGCTCAACCAATGATGTTTATGTCAATGGGAGGATTAGAACCATCAGCCTTCAGATCAGTGGACAAACACTCTACCAACTGAGCTACTGTCGGTTTCAAATAGGTTCTAAACAGAGGTGAGTAGTACTTAGTTACATTTTTTAAAGAAACTGTACTTTTCAGAGTACTGTTCTAGCAGCATACCTTTACTCCTACTTAAGTAATATTTTGACTGAAGTAACAGTACTCTTACTTGAGTAAAGGTTTTTGTTCCTCTTCCCACTGTGATTAAATCTACAAGTGACTTGAGCTTTATGTTGACAATATGAAATGATTTGAACATTTGTGTTTCTTGCAGCTCCTTCAGATATGATACGTCCCACAATTACTCTTTCAGTTACTCTTATTTTTCCCAAATGCTTTTTTACTCTTACTTGAGTAATTTCTTGGACCACTACTTTGTACTTCTACTTGAGTAATATTATTTTGAAGTAATCTTACTCTTACTTGAGTTTTTTGGAAACTCTACCCACCTCTGGCTCTCAGTCCATAAGCTGCAGGTGAAGATGTTTGACACAAAACAATACAAACCTACAAAACATGTTGCCTGGAATCCAGAAAATCCTCAACACTTTACAAAGATGTGAGTCTGGTCACAAGTCATTCTCCCCGTTTTCAAATGGGCGTGACTGACAGGTGGATTAGCCAATCAGGGGATATGCATGATCTGTCTGTATTGGAAAAGATAAAGGAAGAAAATATCACAGGAGGCTGAAAAACATCACAGATTTCCACAGAATGAATCTATGAACAAAGCACTAAACTCTGTTAATCTCAAGTGAGAGAAATTAGATTTTATTTGTAAATCATAGGTGACCAATGAGTATGTATGCCCATCTTTAAAATGTACACATGTTAATTAGTATCCATATTTGCATAATACTCCCATCCCTCACTCAGCTAATCTAACTATTTTCCTTTTATATTTTTCCACACAGTTTTGTTTGGTTCCCATTATGCACATTTTCAGTCTAATCCAAATGTCAAAAGAATCCATCTCAGATTTTAGTGAAGCATTTGCTGAGTCATCGGAGCTAAGAGCGAATTAACATTTTGGCCCAGCGATCAATCAGCAACATTCACTGCACATGAAATGGAAACTCTGCTACACATTGTACAGACTGGGGTTGTCCAAAAATACTGTGATACTAGTTGGTACTAAAACATAACAAAGCTATTCTTATTGTGATTCTAGTGATTTTTGTTTTGATCCAATACCAAGTAATACTATGGCAAGTATCAGTGGTGGAAGAAGTACTCATTTTTGTTACTAAAGTAAAAGTACAGATACCGGAGAAAAAGAATATTCTAGTAAGAGTAAAAAAAAATAAAAAAAAATTAAATACCTGTTTAACTCTTCAGTCCCGATCAAAAATGTAGTGGATACCTGCTCTCAAATGTAACGAAGTAAAAGTAAAAAAGTATCCACTTTAAAACTGACTTAAGTAAAGTACATATACCTATTTTTTTACTTAATTACAGTACTTTACTACTTTTACTTTGTTACATTCCACCGCTGACAATTATAGCAATACCCAGATAATACAGAGCCCAATGAGTTTTGCGTTAAAATACTCTGAAGCTCCTCTGCTATAAAGACTTTTGCCTTTACCTCATTATGTTCACTCCTCTCCATTTTGAACTGACCTAAAAATTGAATATATGTGCAAATAAACTACAATACAAACAACGGAAACTGGAATTGGAACTTTTAAGTACTGATATTTTTTGCATAAGAATTGATACTTTCCAAGACCACAGTCAATATCAATATATCGCCCATCACTAACTACTTTTACTTTGTGTTACTTTCTAGTGTCTGAAAATGTTGTATTTTTATGAATACTGTGGTATAAAATTGGGATACAGCATATACATAAGTACTGAAATGGAGTTTGATTTGATTTAAGTTTTTGTATCATGGCAACACTTGTGCAACCCAAATGCGTCCCTGTTGTTGTACGAGGTCAGATTTTCAGAGTTCTGATTAATACATGAACTTAAATTATTTATCCTTTTGGCTGATTTGAACACTTCCCCGAGTTTTTACTGTCACTATTGTACATAAACTTTAAAGGTTCTAGATACATAGATCAGACAATAGTGTACTATGGGCCCTTTAATGTGCTGGTCATTGTTTTTCCAACTTGAGCACTGGAACAGTGAGAAAGCATTACTCCGAGGTCCGAGTTCTGGCCTCCAAGGATAAATGGAACACAGCAAAAGTCCTTATGTCTTTTCCCACAGTCTGTGACCGCCCTCTGCCTCTGATTGGACAGTCAGTGATGGATGGTGTAACTTCAGAATGAAACATCTCTGCTGGGACAGAAGAGATGGTAATGGATTATTAAAGTCTGACTCTGTCTCCATGGTGATAAATGGTTAAGGCTGACGCTGTGATGGTGGTCACTCTTTAGAGGATGTTGAAATGGGGATTTGACACTACGTACATGGAAGATTTGATTTACAAACACAAGGTTACAAACACTTGTAGCCTTTAGTCTGACAAAGTACAGGTATTATTTCACACAATCAGAGGGTGGTGACAAAGAAAAAAAAACAAAAAAAAAAAACTGCTCCTCAATTTTGATATCAAGGAAAAAGCTTGATACCAATGTTGACCCCACAATGATCATAAAAACAATCTAAATAAATAAAATAATTTATAAATGATAAAAAAAACACTTTTCAGACAATAAAATGTAACTGAAAATGTAAATAATGTTCAAAAGATGTAAAAATGTTCCTCCATTTTGATACCAAGGAGGCATGATACCAAATCTGACCCCACAATGATCATAAAAATAATATAAAGAATACAATATATAACAAACAATGATAAACAAAAAGAAAATAGTAAAAGACAAAAAAACAAAACAAAACATTTGAGTCAATAGAATATAACATTTAACATATAATAACATATTTCTTTAATATTACCATGTGGTCATTCTGATAAAGATAATACAAGATAAGAAGATAAAGATCTGATCATTGCCAGTGCTGGTACCAATCCCTTGAAAACACAAAATGTACTTGAAGTGACTGTAATTCCTCATTTGTCCAGGAGGGGTTCAATTTAGAGACAGTTTCAGTGGTGTTCATCTGGACATTGTTTTTGCAATGAAGACGTTTCCACTGCTTTGAGATGCTAGGATAAGTCCACCCATAGACTGTATATATAAATGGACATAGCTAACCTGCTCCATCAACTCTGGCTCTGATTCACTTTCTATTGAAAAACTGTCACCCCTCTCTCCGTAACTGCGGCTGTCAGGCTCATCATTTGGTTTTAAAATGTATTAACCTGCTCTACATGATCCTGGTATTTTTATTTCGCTATTGACATAAGTCAAGATATAAACATTAATAAGAGACAAATCAGGTGCCTTCTTCCCCATGAGGTCGCTCCCACTAGCATTAGCAGCAGGTTTGATTGCCAGCGTTACTAAGCGCCTGCCCCCTGCCAAACCAGCAGTGTGGGCAGGAGGGTTACCTTCAACAGCCTCACTCCGGATTGGCTTTTTTGTTGCTATGATACTCACGTTCGGAATTTCAAATATGGAACTCCGCTCCAAATTAGCCCCTATAACTGCTCTAGCCTTGATGAGCCTCATTTTACTGGAGCCAAACGCTATAGGTGAAGTCATGGTGGTCCAGCCGCAGGGATGAGTTTTGCCCTTGTTTACTAACATATATTACATTTTGTCAGTCCTGAAGTATACATTGACTGACAAAATGCCTCTCACATTCACTTTATACAACAATAAATACATAACTTATATTCATTGTTGTTGGCAATCCTTTAATCCTTTAATTATAGAGAACTTCTTGCAGGTCCTGTCATGCTCTGGTATGAACTATAGACCTCAGAGCAGGACTGAGGATAAACATACCACTGTCTGCTTACAATATGCACAGTCATAAATCCCAATAGTCTCCAGACATCTGCTGTGTTTTTACAATTCTCCATAAACATGGACAATGATGAGCCACAAGATAACCGTACTTGTATTGGTTTTCATTGTCTCTGTATAAAGGGTCAAATCTATGCAGAAGACACATTTACTTTACAACATCAGTAAAATATTTTAGCAGTGCCGTGCGGTCAGTGCAATCAAGGCAAGCAGTGCTGTCCAATAAAATCTAAAATCATCCTGTGTCAGAAGTGTAATTAAATAGTTATGAATTATATCCCAAAAATGTTCCCTTCACTTCTGCCTGTCTGAAGCATGGTTGAAGCGGTGGTGTCCTTTAGTACAACCTACTGGTCACTGAGCACTGATTCTGCTCTGACTCGTTCTGAATGTATCATTAACTTGTGTTGTTGTCCTGTGCTACGGGGCCATGCTCTCAACATGGGCTTTCACAACCAGAGAAAACAGCAGGTTGTCTTAGAGGCTTGTGCGTGAGCACTGAGGACTACAGCAGGCTCAGACAGAGCTGAATAAACCCATATTATTCACCTTAATCCAGAAGCTGCCGTGGGCGCCGCCATCATCATTGGGGTTGTATTATTTTGCATGGGGCTGTTGATCTTGACAGTAAAAAAGTTATGTAGGGTCTGCAAAGCTGTTTTAAAGCCTCCCAGAGAATCAGTGCAGTGTTGACTTGTTGATCACATGAACATGGAACATTTTACACAAATCAACCAACTTTATATCATATTTAAAACTTTTTCCAATTTCTCCACTGAAATGAATGGGATTCCTACTTAACTAGAAGTGCCACCACAAAGAAAGCACAGTTTAGTCGCATTTACGGCAAAAGTGTGCGGGGCTGAAAACGTTTCTTCACGTTTTTAATAATTAGATGTTACTTAGTAATAAAGACAGTCATTTAATCAAACAGTGAGCTAGTTCCAGGGCTAGTTTTTCTGAAATGGAGGATCTGGATGGAGCAGTGGAGTGACAGCGGCTGGAGGGGAGCCTGTCTCGTCTGTGACCTGTGTGTTTATGAAGGAGTGACAGTGTTAGCAGGAAAACAGGAATTTTACACATGTGTGGAGGAACATGTGGCTGTTCTGTCTAATGACTTACTATACTTACTGCATTTAATGTCAGTAAAAATAAATATACAAATTTGTAATGTGGTTTGTATAAAAAGTGGGCTTATTAAACTGTTATTGACTGAATATCGACGTCCACCCCCGTCTCCTTGCCTACCTATAAAAGTCACCGCATGCTACTGTATTTTAGTGAGTAATTCATCTTCTTCATGTAGTTATTATGATTTTTCTTGCTTTAAGAAAAGCATTTCCCTGTGTTTCTGCCTTTGTCAATATTGCACAAATAAAAATTATTATCAACAGTTAACAGTTATTTGTTTGTTTTTACTACAGTCATTTAGAAGTAATAGAATAAAAAGTTAAAACACAAAACGTTCCAACCGTACTTCAGGACATAGAAAGTTATAAGTTTTATGCCTTTTATGTTTTATGCTGTGGAAGATCATAGTCAAAAAGAACAGCATTTCCATGGAAACAATGAGGAGAAATAAGAGTCAGGTTTATGGAGATGCATTTCAGTTCAATAAACACAACCACAAAATAAATAAATAAATAAATAAATAATAAATAAATAAATAAATAAATAAAATATTTTAGTATATTTTTTTGGCTAAAAAGTTACATACTGTAGTTTTAAGTAGTAGTGCAAGTGACCAAAGTGTACTGAGCAAAGTACTGAGGAAAAGTTTAGTTTAGTTACTAAAACTTTACATGTAAGATTACTGTTTCAGAATCAAATTAAGTATAACAAAACTCCTAAAAGAACCATTGATTCAAAAGTAAATCCAGAAAAAGTGAGTGACAGCTACCCACGCAGAAGATGGCTGACATATTGTGCTTGGCTTCCCTCCACACTGTAGTTGTGAGTTTGAATGTTTACAAAAGCATAAAGTGCAGAGAGCAGAGAGACTGTGAAGAAAGGCCACTGAAGTGACAGCAAAACAAGTCAAGTGCGTCTGGACTTCACTCACGTCTGGAACATGTCTATGACCCACTATTGTAAACATTTCTTAAAGCACTGTAAGTGGTTCAGTATACAGTGGGTTTCAGAATGAGAACAATCCAGAACTGTTGCCATAGCGATTAACAATTGAAAACAAAATATCTTTTGAATGGGAAAAGCGCGTGTTATCCGTAGGTTTCAGAATGATAAAAATGAGGACTGTTGCCATGACGATAAAAAATTCAAAAACAAAATACTGGTACTATATCTTTTGAATGGGAAAAAAATTACCTCAAAATGTTGCACGTAGCAGGAAGTTGAAATCATGAATCAGCACATTTTATCCATAGGTTTCAGAATGATAAAAATGAGAATTGTTTTCATAGTGATTAACAATTTAAAATCTTATGAATGGGAAAAAAGTCTTCAAAATGTTTCATGTAGCAGGAAGCTGAAACCCATGAATAGGCTCATTTTATCCTTGGGTTTCAGAATGATAAAAAAAAAAGAAATAAAATAAAATAGGACCATTGTCATAGCGATTAACAATTTAAAGCAAAATAGTATATCTTATAATTTTCAAAAAAAATTTCTTAAAAATGTTAAACTTTATAAAATGGAGTCAGAAGTTAGATATTGACTCTTAATCCTTGTTGGCCAATGTATCAAACATAAAAACAACCATTAGTTTTTGTTTTTCTGACTCATTAAAATGAATGAAACACTTATATAGTGTATTTCAATTCAAGTTTATTTATATAGCACATTTAAATACAACTTCAGGCAAAGGGCGCTGTTCCATAGTCTGGGCGCTGCCACAGATTAGAAACAACCATTAGTTTTTGTTTTTCTAACTTATTAAAATGAATGAAACACTTGTATTTCAATGAAACAGTGTTTTTCAATTCAAGTTTATTTATATAGCACATTTAAATACAACTTCAGGCAAAGGGCGCTGTTCCATAGTCTGGGCGCTGCTGTACTATAGCTGCTGCTTGTAGGGCTGATTGTACTATATACAGTGGGGCAAAAAAGTA
>KN470086.1:0-10649 GCA_000787095.1 Periophthalmodon schlosseri
GTTGCAGCATCATGTTGTGGGGTTGTTCAGTTGCAGGAGGGACTGGTGCACTTCACAAAATAGGCATCATGAGGAAAGAACATTATGTGGAAATACTGAAACAACATCTCAAGACATCAGCCAGGAAGGTAAAGCTTGGGTGCATATGGGTCTTCATAATGGACAATGACCTAAAGCATACTGCCAAACTGGTTACAAAGTAGCTTAAGGACAACAAAGTCAATGTTTTGGAGTGGCCATCACAAAGCCCTGATCTCCTATTGAAAATTTATGTGCAGACCTGAAAAGGCATGTGCGAGCAAGGCAACCTACAAACTTGGTTCAGTTACACCAGTTCTGTCACGGGCTCAGTTACACCAGTTCTGCCAGGAGGAATGTACTTCATTCATGTGCATCAGTCTAAAGCAGTGTGTCATAAAGTAAAAGTTAAAAAAAGTAACCGGCATGTTGGCTGTGTAGCCAGATATACATTGCTGCATGGATGATTAGAAAATGGGGTGGAAGTAGTTGCAGAGTTGAAGAAGGATGTGAAGGAGGCGTATTGGTGAAACAGGAGCTGATCTTCACTGGATTATCAGAATCAGCAGCAGAATCCATCCCTGACGCACAGTGCTATGCCCAGCACTGGGCTATTGGCCATGGCCTGCCTTGATTTTCTATCTATATCCTGCAGCACAGCACCCTGGGGGGGGTTCATGAAAACTGCTTGTGTTTACAGTGAAATGAGGGAGGTGCTCCCAAGGGAACTCCTTCCTGCAGTGTCTAGTGCTGACAGCCACTTGAATCTGTGCATACTAAATGCAGCAGTGGTCACATATAGGGAATGCACTGACTGTACTGTTCTGTTCAAATTTTGTGTGGAGTTTGAAATGATGAATCATGGAAATTATGCACAAATCAATGGTTACTTATGGCTGAGGATGTCCTTTTTGCTTGTTTATGTTTTTCTTTTCTTGGAAAAATAAATACTTTGCCATAGTTTTGCTTTTTTTAATAATACATCTGTTTACACCCAAAGTTTTTTCCACTTGTACTCCATGTCATCTTATTACAAAACCATTCATTTACATACCATTCTGCTTTGTCTGTGTTTTAAATTTTCAGTATTTAATATTAAATGTTCTGGGAGGTTATTCATAATATATTCATATTTTGTCTTAGCTTCAGACAGGCTTTTTGAATTTTTTTCTTTTCTTTTTAACTTTATTTAATATTGAAGGATCTTTGGGGATAACCCTCATTTTTGATGAGTACAGAGATCACAATATAAAACTGTAAACAACTAAACTAAAGAAACCATACAATTAAATAACAATTAAAGAATGAAACTAGTATTTTAACATTGTTTCTTTTTTAAATTTATTCAGGTTTCATGCGAAGTCCAAAAGGACAATGTGCAAGAAAGCACTACTGTGACCCACATGAAGTCTTCCTCCCCACATTGCCTCATTTCATCTTCTATGACACAAAATGAATGCTCCAACTTACGTATACTACTACATACTACAACTAACTTGCCTCATCCACCAGCATTGAAACCTTTTACTTTGAAAAGGAAGTATGAAGCACCACAGCCGCAATCAGAAAAGAACGTTTTGTCAAACCCTGGTTCAACAAAACGCCCCCGAAAGTGGGAACCACCTCGATCCTCTCAAGAGCAGAAAAGAGATATAAGAAAAAAAGCATATTGCAATGAAACTGCCTGTCTCCATAACAAAAAATGCAAGGAAGAAGTTAAACTCAGTTCTCATTCTGCCCATTGTACACCTCCTAAGCAATCTCATCACAATGCTCAACCTAGAAAGCTTCCAGAAATGTTTCTACTAGGTCCTAATAATAAAGAGCTCAGAAACCAAACCAAATCCAAACTAGGAAGTCTGACATCAAGTCTGACATCTGACCCAAGGGTAACAGATGCTTCCAGAATAAGCAAAGACGATATGGACTCCATTGTAAAGAAGGCACAACGATCAGAGGCTCTGGTGCTTACAATGGTATTCCGCAATGGGACCACTCAGCTGGATCCAGAGCAGGTAGGTTGTACAAGTAAAGGAGGCTCATTGACTTGAAATTATTCTTCGCAAAGTAGCTTTTTACAGTTTCATTTCAAATGTATATTGTACTTATTCTTTCCAGCCTCTCAAAGTGCTCTCTTCTCTCTCTCAACTCATGTAACTTAACTCAAATCCTTAATTTGTTCACTCAACACACTTAAGAAGTGTCTTGCCTACAGACACAATGCCAGCATTAACTGGCAAGAGTGAGATATGAACAGTCAACCGCCTGGTTTATAAGACGACTGTTTTATCACACATAAGGATTCATGTTGCCCTGAGCTGCATTTATTGGCTGTTCATATTAACATCTGTGTGGTTCTCAATAAAGAAACAGACCCCGCCTGTGTGTGGCCTTCTCTTGCTGATCAAGGCTGACCTGGACACTGTGCTGGAGACTTTAGGGCCAAACGACACTCTGCTGTACTTAAAACTAGAGCATGCACCTGCCTGGGCCCAGCAGCCCACACACTACCTCCAGGAGGTGTTTACAAGGTACAGTCTATACAGTCTGTACAGCTCCTTTCTATATTTTTCTGGTTATCTGTTGGATTCTAAAAAATTGTTGGTTGCTCCTCTCTCCCACAGAGATTTGCTGCTACAGGTGTTTTCATCTTCACTGGTGGTGTGCTATAAAGCCAAAGATGTGCTGCGTGTCCTTCTGCAGCTTTACAAAAAGGAGCTCACCTGGAAACAAGGCATGACACTTCACAAGAACTATAAACAACTACAAGACAATTATGCACTTATGCAGAGCCCATGTAAATCACATGTATATAATAATTATCTACTATATATTCAGACAGTAATTTGGATGCTGCTGGAATTACTTGTGCTAGAAGAAATTGGAGACCTGCTAATCATTTTGAATGTACTTTTAGTTGAAGGCTGTCAATTCCAGGATCCCCAGCTGTCAGGCTGGCTCTTGGACCCCACAGATCCAGCCACTTGTTTCCAGGATCTTCTCAGTAAACACTGCCGAAATCCCCACACAGCACCAGCCCTGGGGAGCAAGAAGGTTAGAGGCATTTTAGGCACTCTTAACCTTTGTTATCTGTCTGCAATTACATTCATGCAAAAGATGATTTGAATTGACACCGGTTCAAACTTTAGTTCTTGTTTATGCTCATTCCCAGGTTTCACAAATCATCACTGGTCTCTATTCTCTCTACAAGTTGAACAGAGAGTTATGTTCAAAACTTCAGGTAACAATATTAAAGTTTGGCTACATGATATGGGAAAATATCTAAATGCAGTTTTAGGATTGTGTTCTTGCTGATTCAGTTGTTTCTTGCAGTCTTTAAAAGTATTTTATTATTGTTGAATTCAGATATTTTCCAAACTTAAAATGTATTTAGAACAACAACAGTGTTCTAAATATCTTTCAAATCTTTCACCAGTTGTGCCTTTAAATTAATTATTACTAATCTACACCAGCGGAAATAGATTCACACATATCTTTGTTTAGAGTCAGGGGCTGTGGAAGCTTTACTCAGACATGGAGTTGAAAATGATTCCAGTGCTTGCAGGTAACGAGTCTGTATATTCTCACATTTAATATACTTCTTGACAAATATGTATTTTTATCATTGTCACCCACTGTTTTAGCCATGGAAGTCTGTCACATCCATGTTGACAAAGAGACTCTTAAAAGAACTTCTGACCTGCTGGGGGTAAGGGAACGCAAACTGTTCAAATTAAATTGGTCACTAAAAGCGAATGCTGTAGGCACCTTTCTCAAATGCAGAAGACATCTCCTCTCAAAAATACTTGTAACATTCAGAGCAATATAGAACTTATTTTACCTGAGATTAAGTTCTAGAGAGTATAAGTCACATTTAGTTGTTTGATTTTCAACAAAATTTGAGAGAGACTAACTGAAAAACTATTGGCTAATCATCTCACCAGCCAAATCAGTTCTTTATGGTCAGATAGTGTTATGGCTCAGATTAAAGTCTAACTAGAGTAACAAAACTTCAGACAGAGCAGTGCATACAGTTAGCATCATGCCCCCAAGGAATGTTGATCAGCTGCAAACTATAAATTAGGAAGAAAAAACAAAAACTTGGCTGTATTGAAACCTGCAACATTTCTTCTTGCATAGCATTAGTGATATGGTTAGTGGACGTCCTCGAGGGAGCTGTCCCCTTTACATCTAAAATAAATTAATTCTGTTGACTCCAAACTCCACACATGCTTTCAACACAGTGCTGTATGCTTTTGGGCTCTGATGGTAACAGCTCAGCCTCAGAACTGGTGCTAGTAACAGCGGGGGCTTGTTGTAATCCCTGTGTGGAGTCTAGGCTATTTATAGGAAGGGGAGCCTGTCTTTTGTAGACAATGTGCTGTAGAAGGGCGGATCACTGTCAACCTACAAACAAAAAGCTCACATTGATTCTGATTATATGCTCTGTTGCATATAAGTTACATTTCTTTTTATTCAATTTGTTTTGTATTTTTTCTGCATCTAAACTAAAAGCCTATGTCATTGTCAACCAACTACAATTTGCATAAGTCTTTTGGTGCTATTCTGACTGGGCCAATCATCCAGTATTGATGAGACTGTCAGGAGCTAGCATTGGGCTAAGAGCAATATGAGAAATATGATCTTTTTTGTCATAATTTAAATTTAAAGAGTCTGAAATAATTTGGCCACTCATAAGACCTAAAATGATTTAAGGTCACTTGATATAGTCTTGCTTTCACTTTCACTTTCATCACATGACAAATCTTTTGATTATATTTATTGTATTGATCGACTATACCACTGAAGTATTCAATGTTCTGATAATTAAAGCACTTTTAATTAAATAAATATTTTAATTAAATAAATATTGTAAATATTTTTCATGAACTACACAAAGACTGAATCTCTACTGCTCCTCTTTCCTCTAGTTCTTAATTTAAAGTCTCATCATTTGCTGTGTCGTTCTAGGACTTTCAGCCTGTCAAACGTCTTCTTAAAGCTTCTTATGTGTTAAGTGCTTTCACCTTTACCTCAGTAACCTCCTGCTCAGTGCCTTTTTATTTTCTCACTTCACATTCTCTGTCATCTAGCTCAGAGATTTCCTCTCTCAACTCATCAGTCCTTGCCTCCTTTTCCTATTGTGTTTTCATATGCTCTTCCAGTCAGGGGCTTCTGCTGGGGTGGTCAAAATAAGTCCTGTTGCAGACCAAATATTTATCATATTTGAGAATGGGTTTCTAAATAATTTACAAATTATTAACCTGAAGTATCAACTCTCCACTTAACTTTTTTCTGTTGCAGATGAAGATGAAACAGTTGGAGCAGGAGGCTCAAAAAGCAGCTGGACAGATATTCTTGCTCACAAGCAGCACTCAGCTACGAACTGTATGTATATTTCGTGTTGTAGTAACAAGTCACATTGTATTCTTTGAAATGCAGAAATTAGATGGTAGTGGAAGTGTTTTTACATGGCCTAATATTTCTCAAGTCTTCTCTTCAAGTATAGTGATTCACCTTTTGCCACTTGTTGTCAGGCCATCTGCCTACTGTACAGTGTACCAAGTTTATCAAAAGTATTGAAAATCAGATAATAATTGATACTAAAACTAGTATTGAAACTTTAACAATTATCGATACTAAAAAAGTCACATTCGCAGGACAGAAATGAATCTTTCCTGAATAGCTTTAGAATGATCTTGAGCTGTATCAGAACAAGTATAAGACCACAAAGACTAGTATACTCCCATAGACCACTATGGAACATAGCTGGACGACGGGGATTACATAGATGGTAATATAAAATAAAATACTATGCTTTAATGTTGAAAATCTCATTGTGGTATTGAAATCGGTAAGTATCGAGTCTCTTCCTTAGATCGAAATCTGCAGTATACTCAACACTGGTGTGTTTTCTCTAACAACAATGATCTTCATTTCCGGCTGGCTGATTTTCCAACACTATATTGTATTAGCGTTCTATGTATTTTTCATTTATGTTCATATGCTTGTAGGTTCTTTTTGAGAAACTACGTCTCCATGAACGATGTGAAAACAAGAAGCTTCCCAAGACCTTCAGCAAACAGCAGTCTACATCAGAAGCTGCAGTATGATTTTTCAAATGCTTACACTGGAGTGCAATATCTAACTTATACAATAAAAGGACGCACAGTGACCTACAGTTACTTTTACAATCTGTTATTTATCAACAGTTATTACAACTTCAGGATCTTCACCCTCTTCCAAAAATCATTTTGGAGTATCGACAGGTACCTTATTCGTTCAGTATGTGGTTGCTAAGCTAGTGTCGTAATTAAGAGTTGTTCCATTAAATTCAATCTGTATTGTCTTCTAGATCCACAAGATCAAGTCTGCGTTTGTTGATGGGATTCTTTCATGCATGACAACCAAGGTGATGCACTTACAGACTAATAACTGAATTACTGACAGTTAACATATCAACACAACACAGCAACTTCTTTTTGTAATTCTAAAACATCGATATATTTATTGTGGTGATAGGATATTTGATATGAATGCAACTGAAGACAAACACATTGCTTTTCTTTTAGCTCCAAGTGCATGAAAGACCTCCTTATTATTCATGCGCTCAGATTCTTTATGGCTCAGTATTTGAGGCAGTTGACTTTTACTGGCTTAGCAGAACATAAACTGTCAGCAGCTTGTGTTTGTCTGGGCTCACTTAAGGCAGCAAATGACTCTGCCATCTCTACCTCTGTGGTAGTAGGCCTGTCACGATAATTACTATATCGACTTAATATTTATCGTGGTACTTTTTCATTGAACTAGCGGAGTATTTTTTGTGATTTTTCTGTACTATATAAAATAAGATTTGAGCTGAATAAATAGCTTCTTAGAAATTGACTACTAAAAAATATTTTTGGCAAAATTATTAAGTTTTATGGTCATTGTGTCAGTTGCATAAATTAGTATCAATATTATTGTTTATTGTCTATATTTCCTTAAGCACACTATAGCACACGTCAAAATTTGTTGTTGTGACAGGCCTATGCGATGGTGACCAATCAAAATTCTTTGTCTTTGAGATCTCAAGACAACAAGTGCATAATTACACCAATGCAACTATAGTAATATTGATAAGTAATTATGTTGATAGTAAAAAGAAAAGCACTAAAATTTGCACTGAAACAGCTTGTTCAGAATTTGAATCTGGCAGTCCACAAAAACAAGTCATAATGGCCACAAGCATCACAGCTGTTGTTTTGTTTTCAGACTTTGACAACATCACAAATGACTCAGTCTTTGTTTTTTGTTTTTTTTTCCAATTATGCCTTTTTTTTCTTTTAGAACTACATTTCCTCCACATGGCACCAGACAAGTGTAGTGACGGGGAGAATCTCAGCCAAACATCCTGTAAGTAAATGACAAATATGAGTCGTTTTCCATTTCTTATGAAATTGAGTCAGTGGGCTATTCAGATCTTTGTGGAGCTAGCCTTGGTGCTGAATTTCTAATGAGAATCAGAACTTAAAGTACCCAAAGGAGTATATGAACTATACAGAAAATCTAACTTTTTAATTGATGGATTTGTTTTTAGGTCGTGTAGTTTTGCTTCTAGAGTATTTACATTACCTACATTTAGTTCTGTAAGTTGCTATGCTTTGCTTTAAATTATGTAATTAAGGGTAACAAGGGGGGTTTTGTCTAAATGTTTATCACCTTATCCTTTACCAGTTGTTCACGATGCTGTCAGCTGTCAGGATTTAACACTGCAGGGATATTGGACATTTTTTCATCTCACTCGCTGACTTGTAGACTGGAGACCTCAACAGGGTTAAGATCTGGTCAAAGATCCCATCTCCTGTCTAGTTAAATTTGTATTGTTTGACATAGATGAAACAAAGGTATTTAAAGAAAAGTACTATATGATTTGTCTATTTTTAAGATTGCAAAATCACATCTCTGGAACAGAGGCTCAGATCATGGAACATAGTTAATGACAATAACCATATTTAAGTTCAAGATAATGTTTTAAAGTTGTTGTTTTTTTTTTTTTAAGATAAATTCAAGATAGTCACTTAAGTCACACTGGAACTTATATTTACCAAGCATGTTCTTTTGCAATATTTGCAATGAGGTTGTCAGTCTGCAGCCAGATTGTCTCAAAAATAAGTTTTAAAAGGATTGCACTACTCACAGCCATTAGCTTGTGATTAGGCCCGTCATCGTTCAGTATATCGTTCAATATATGAAAGAAGGAACAATCATTTTTGGGGGTCAATATTTATCATGGGTACATTTTCTTTGTACTAGTGGGGAACTTTTAGTTATTTTTCTCTGCTATGATAACATTTGCGCTGTAGAGGGTTGAACAAATAACTTCTTTGACTCAGTAAGTGTTTCATTTATTTATTGCAGCTCACCTTCATTTACAATACTGCACATATAGAATAATTTTTTGGTGGGAATCCTACTTTTGGGTGATCATGTTAGTGGTATAATGGCATTCAATATTATTGTTTATCGTCTATATTTTCCCACTCCTTGAACTGCCACCTTAACGTGGTGGAGGGGTTTGAGCACCCTAATGATCCTAGGAGCTATGTTTTTGGCGGCTTCGTAGGGTCACCCAAGGGAAAACAGGTCCTGGGGGATGGGTTAGACTAAGGGTGGTTCAGAAGTGCTTTATGATGAGTCGAATATCAAGGCCAGTTACATCTCCCAGATTGATGTTACCAGGCCCCACCCTGGAGCGAGGCCTGGGGTGGGTGCTCATCAGCAAGCGTTTGGGGGCCTGGTCTTTCCCGAAGGGGCCCAGCCTGGCACAGCCCGAAGGAACAACATGGGGCCGTCCTCCCATGTACCCACCAACTACAGAAGGACTGGTAAGGGGCCGGTGCAGAGGGATCTGGGTGGCAGTCAAAAGCGGGGGCGTCGACGACCGGATCTTCAGACATGGAAAACGCCTCTAGGGACATGGAATGTGACCTTGCTGGTGGGGAAGGAGCTTGAACTTGCAGGAGATTGAGCATTACCGACTAGATGGAACCCAACTCCTTGAGAGGGGCTGGACTCTCCACTTCTCTGGCGTTGCCCGCAGGGAGAGGTGGCAAGCTGGTGTGGGCTTGTTTATTGCTCCACAGCTGAAGCACCACGTGTTGGAGTTCACCCCAATGAACGAGAGGGTCGCGTCTCTGTGCCTTTGGGTTGGAGACAGATGACAGTGACACCCGGAGAGGGGTGATCAGGAAGAACGGCCTCCCTGATCTGAACCCGAGCAGTCTTCTGCAGTGTTCTCTGCCTCTATTGTCAATGCGGTCGCTCATAGTTGTGGTCGTAAGGTCTTCGGTGCTTATCGTGGCGGCAACCCCTGAACCTGGTGGTGGACACCTGAAGTAAGGGATGCTGTCAGGCTGAAGCCTTTGTTGGCTTGTGGAACTCCTGAGGCAGCTGACGGGTACCAGAGGGCCAAGCGTACCGCAGGTCTTGCGGTCGCAGAGGCAAAAACTCAGAGTTGGGAGGATTTTGGGGAGGCAATGAAGGAGGACTAACAGTTGGCCTCAAAGAAATTCTGGCAAACCGTCTGACGCCTCAGGAGGGGGATGCAGTGCTTCACCAACACTGTTTACAGTGCAGATGGAGAGCTGCTGACCTGCTGGGGATGTTGTCAGACGGTGGAAGGAATACTTTGAGGATCTCCTCAATCCCACCTCCATCTTCTGAGAAGGAAGCAGAGACAGAGTACTTGGAGGCGGACTCGTCCGTCACCCTGGCTGAAGTCACTGAGGTGATTGGCAAGCTCCTCGGTGGCAAGGCTCCAGGGGTGGATGAGATCCTTCCTTCCTGAGTATCTTAAGTCTCTGGATGTTGTGGGGCTGTCTTGGCTGACACGTCTCTGCAACATTGTGTGGCAGTCGGGGACAGTAACTCTTGGGGCTGTCTGGCTGACACGTCTCTGCAACATTGTGTGGCAGTCGGGGACAGTAACTCTGGATTGGCAGACCCAGGATTGATGGTCCCTCTGTTTAGGAATGGGGACCGCAGGGAGTGTTCCAATTACAGGGGAATCACACTCCTCAGCCTCCCTGATAAGGTCTATTCCAGGGTACTGGAGAGGAGAATCTGACTGGTAGTTGAACCT
Organism: Periophthalmodon schlosseri; assembly: GCA_000787095.1. NCBI lineage: Eukaryota > Metazoa > Chordata > Actinopteri > Gobiiformes > Gobiidae > Periophthalmodon > Periophthalmodon schlosseri. Next base: position 10,142 of record KN470086.1, read on the forward strand.
CAGATTCAGGAGGTGCAATGTGGTTTTCGTCCTGTCACGGAACACTGGACCAGCTCTATGCTTTCCATCGGGTGCTCGAGGGTTCATGGGAGCTTGCCCAATCAGTCCACACGTGCTTTGTGGATCTGGAGAAGGCATTTGACGGTGTCCCTTGTGGTGTCCTTTGGGGGGTGCTCCGTGAGTACGGGGTCCTGAGCTCTTAGCTAAGGACTGTCCAGTCCCTGTATGACCGGAGCAGGAGCTGTGTTCACATTGCCAGCAGTAAGTCAGGCCTGTTCCCAGTGCACGTTGGACTCCACCAGGGCTGCCCTTGGTCACCGATTCTGTTCATTGTCTTCATGGCCAGAATTTCTAGGTGCAGTCAGGGGCTGGAGGGGGTCCGGTGCGGGGACCACAGGATCTCTGCTGTTTGCAGATGATCTTGTCCTGATGGCTTCATTGAGCCAGGACCTGCAGCAGGCACTGGGGCGGTTTGCAGCCGAGTGTGAAGTGGCTGGGGGGGGGAACA
>KN470086.1:10668-25228 GCA_000787095.1 Periophthalmodon schlosseri
GGACCTGCAGCAGGCACTGGGGCGGTTTGCAGCCGAGTGTGAAGTGGCTGGGATGAGAATCAGCTCCTCCAATTCTGAGGCCATGGTTCTCGCCCAGAAAAAGGTGGCTTGCCCTCTCTAGTTGGGTGGAGAGTCCTTGCCTCAAGTGGAGGATTTCAAGTATCTCGGGGTCTTGTCTACAAGTGAGGGGAGGGTGGAGCGTGAGATTGACAGCCAGATCAGTGCAGCATTTGCAGTGATTGTTGTGGTAAAGAAGCTGAGTCGAAAGGCAAAGCTCTCGATTTACCAGTCAATCTACATTTCTACCCTCACCTATGGTCATGAGCTTTGGGTAAGATACAAGCGGTCCAAATGAGTTTCCTCCGCCACATGGGTGGGCACTCCCTTAGAGATAGGGTGAGGAGCTCAGTCACATGGGAGGATCTCGGAGTAGAATCACTGCTCCTCCACATCTGAGGTGGCTCGGGCATCTGTTCCGGATGCCTCCTGGACGCCTCCCTAGGGAGGTGTTCCAGGCATGTCCCACCTGGAGTAGGCCTCGGGGAAGACCCAGGACACGCTGAAGGGACTATGTCTGTCAGCTGGCCTGAGAATGTCTTGGGGTCCCACTGGAGGAGCTTAAGGAAGTGTCTGGGGTGAGAGAAGTCTGGGAGTCCCTGCTTAGACTGCAGCCCCCGCGACCCGGCCTCGGCTAAGCGGAAGAAAATGGATGGATGGGTCTGTATTTTCTTCACCAACATGATGATACTATCATAAACTGGAGCTGATTGTAAGAGAGGCTTACTCTACTCAGAAAGAGGGGCTTTATTGCACAGCTCATTTTTATTGGCAAAAAGTACCTGCAGTCAAGTTAGTCAAGTGTAACAGTATTAATAATAATAATACATTTTATATATATTGCACTTTACATTTCCGATAAATTGTATCCAAATGACAGGTCTTTCTGAAACTGTTTGAATATCTCTCAATTCATTCATTGTATTAGTTACTTACTTACATAATTTTGAACTGTTGACTTTTAAGTGTTCACAAGAGCTTTTATTGTTATTTATTTCTGTGTACATTATCAAGACTCTAAAGGCATCTATGGTTTGTCAAGCAATAGTTCAAGACTGCTTTGCATTGAGTCATTAAATGTTTAGCACTTACAGAAAGCCTCTCAAGGCTGATCTAAGCACTTCAGTGAAGCGTTCTCTACTGACTGCGCACAAATGGTCCCAGCTCACTCTGAAGAGGCCATTTCATTTTGTCTTAGTTTTAGATTCAGTTGTGGTTCATCGTTTGTTTAGTTTTGTATTACTAATATAGTTCTAGGTTTGTTTAACTAATGGAAGTAAATCATGACAGCAGTCCTTATGACTGGATACAGGCAGGCTTCTCTGGTAGTTGTTAGTGTTGTCACAGTACTAAAATTTCAAACTTGATACTCAATACTAGGCATGTCACTATAAATACTATATCGACTTTGTTCAATTTATTGCAGTCTATTTTTTTTTTTAACAATTTTGTACATTTAGAATACTTTTTGGGGGATAATTCTGCTTTATGGTTTGGTTTCAATATTATTGTTTATTGTCTATATTTACTTCAACAATATATCGCACTTCAAAATTTGTTATCGTGACAGGCCTACTCAATACCAATTCCGATACCACGGATATCTGTGTAATCCCTCAGTCATCCAGGTATGTTCCATAGTGGTCCATGGGCGTATACATGTCTATGTGGCCTTATACTTGTTCTGATACAGCTAAAGATCATTCTAAAGCTATTCAGGAAAGGTTAAGTTCTGTCCTGTAAATGTGACTTTTTTGATGTGACTGGACAGTGCCGTATGTTTGCGGATCATTTAGCCGTTGTTCTATGATGAGTCGTTAAACTGTTGCATAGTGACTGAATGACTTCACACCAGCTCAGCTTCAGTGTTTCCATTTGTGTAACAAGTCAGTAGTCCTTATTGGCACTCCCTGTCCCTTGGTGGACCAGATTCATCTGCCACAATTTCCACAAATGCATTGAGAGTTTATGTGTTGGTTATTGAAGCAATTTTATTGAAGCTGATGGACTTGACTTGCATAATTAGGCAAAGCATACACATTTATCATTAATAACAAACATTTAAATATAATAAAACAAAATACCAATTGCGTGCAAGGAAGGATGGAACTGAAAGGAAGAGGATGAAAATAAAATAGTAATTTTTTCTGGCTGATTGAAGTCAATAACCCAGAAGAGATATCCATGCTGTCTGTCTGTATATGTGTATATAACACTCGGGCATTTGTGTTAGCAGGATGTAATTAGAATGAGAACATCGTCCTTTGTGGTTTAATGGAGCCCCTCAAATGACATTTGCTGTTTGTATTTCTTACTGCACATCTGTTCCTGTTTAGGTTATTACTTCAGATTCATGCCCTACCTGCAGTCTGACCTTATGTGGCAACAGACAGACAAGCTATAGTGACATAAGGTAAAACAGGCTGCAGGTGTAATTTGAAAACACAATAAGATATAGGCAGATATCTGCAGGTAGGTAGCTGCAGATATTGTGGGTCCCATGTAATGTACATATATCGAGGTTTAGCCTTTAAACATTTGTGATAACAGCTACATATTGGTTGAAATATTTACATATTTAATTTAATTTTGGTTACACAATATATATGCATAGTTAAGTTCTACATTTAGCACCAAAATTATCATACATTTGTAGCATTGAATAAGGATTGGAAATGATTGATCGTAGCCAACTTAGTAAATAATTATGCAATTGTATTGATACTGTTTATTTCCACTCAGCATTATTGCAAAACTGCTGTTTGGATTAAGTTTATGCTATTGTCACTGCAGCATGGTGCATTGTGGATTAAGCTGAGCATTCACATCTGACAGAGTGAATCAGCTGCCACTCGCCCACACTCCACACACTGTTGTTACTGCACCTTTCACACTGGCCCTGACACATGCTGCGGGTCACGTATCCTGTGCCCCCTCCCTCTGCATCTGCCCCATGGATTCTACTGTCCACGCCCTTCCACTGCAGTCCTGCGTTTATCCTCCGCTTGTGAATAATAAATGGACAGTGAAAGCTGCAAGTCGATTTTTCTCTGTGAGGCAGGCCACCTTACAGCTGAAGCCATAGCCCTGAGCAAATAAAGTACATGTACTTTTTAATCACAGTCAGGTCTTGGTTATGTAGCTTCAGTCATCTCATTACATAAAGTGGACGCTTCCGTATTGATCCCACAAGAAATGCTTGAAACTGCAGTACTAAAACCAAGGGCATTTATTTATAATCTGTCCCGGTTGCCCTTCTAATAACCTTAAGCCATGGTAAATTGACTTTTCAAAGGGTTGGATTACTAGTGATTAATGCTGCTGATGGAGCCGTTTCTTTCACTCGATGCTTGCTAATTTTACTTATTTATGTAAATGCAAAATCAGGACTTACCTTTATACTTTTGTGTTGGAACTATTCTTGGAACCTTTCTTTTAAAAAAACATCATAATTGTGCTCTGAGTGTGATAGCACATACATCTTAATTTGAGAAGATAAGATAATACTGAGTGCTAGTCAGAGTCTTGGGATGACTTGAACAAAGCCAGATAAAATTACATAATGACTGCAATGATTATTGATTCTAAAATTACTGGAGAATTTGGCGCAGTGGAACTAAAATAGGGAACTGAATGAGTGGCTGCAGGAATAATTTATTTTCGCAAGTTGGCGATAAGAAATTACATATTGTTTAAGTCCTGATTGCAATTATCTTTTTTTACCAGAACTTCCAAGCTCTTCCAAGACATCCTCTTCAAGTGACCAGGAAGCTGTACATTGCAGGAAAACATCCACAAAATGTCCCTCTTGCCGGTAATTTAAATGATGAATGTGTGAGGCAGGTGTGTGGGTGAGTTAAATGTCTTTCGTTACATGACAAAGTGATGAGGGAAAAGGGCCAGGGTAGGTTCTGATGTTAAAAAAAGCTCACTTAATGTAGTTTAACAGTATGTGCAATAGGGTTGCCAAAACTATCAAAAATCTAGATACTACTAAATACTTTGAGCAGGGATCAATACTAAAAAAGTCAAATTCACAGGACAGAAATGAACCTTTCCTGAATAGCTTTACAATGATCTTGAGCTGTATCAGAACAAGTATAAGACCATAGACTAGTATAGGCCCATGGACCACTATGGAACCTGGATGACTGAAAGATTACATAGATATAACACCACATGATAAACTAACATACCGGTACTATTATTTAATGTTGAAAATGACATTCTACTGTCTAAATAAAGTTTTTTTTTTCTTATTATCATTGTGGTATTGGAATTGGCATGGAGTATTGAGTCTATTCCTCAATATCGAAATCGAGTTTGAAATTTTAGTGATTCTTGGCAACACTGATGTATAATAATAATCTTGAAAAAGCAGGTCCACATTGAAGTGACACTGCAAGAGACAAAGCATTAGCCACAGCAGTTAACATCTACTTAATGTTAATGTAACAAATAAAATAAAATTAAAACTATCCATTCTAAAAAGGGGTTATGCAAAATCATTTTTAAGGTTTCATTTTATAATGTACCATAATCAAACTTGCAGCCTTTTGTGCCACATTAATAACCTAGTATGTAAATTCCAAAATTGGCCTTACACAGTCCCTCAATTTTATAAATCAACTATGGATATGAAGTTCTCTTCTAATAGAATGTGGTTGGTTGTAGTGCTTCATCAGTCCCTACACTTAGCCTAAACGAATTTATGAGACCACATTTGTTATGAGCTAATCTTTTCAAACTGATTTCCAAGCCACTTCTTTGTCAAACGCTATAAATACAAGTGCCCTTTGTGGATTGCTTTACATTCTACACAATACAAAGCAATGCAACAATTTTAACAGCCACAAGTTATATTGACCTTTTGTAGGAGGAAATTAAATGCTCATTTCAGTCTTGAATACTAAACTGATCAAACCCTGAATAAAAAGAAAGAAGCCCAGGCATTTCACATATACACATTTTTATAATGATTGTGTAATGACTATCTGCAAAAGCCTATTTAATATGTTTGTTTCACAATTAGCAATTGTTGCTGTTATTGAGATTAGTGATATGCAAAGCTAACAAGCGGGAAAACATCTGAATTGAAATTGAGTATTGAGTTTTAGCTGTAAAAAAAGAGCATTGCTGATTAAAATATTGCAGTTGAATGTCCTACTTTTGAACATCATTTGACACATATGACAATGTCTCAGTAATTTCACTGTACAAATTTTTGACAAATAACCCTATTATCTAAGATTATTTTGAATCTTAGCCAGTGATTAGCATTAGCATAGCATACAATACATTTACATTATTTTAAATCACAAAACATCAATGCTTAGGTGTTCATTTTAAAAGGGGATAATAATAGGTGTTATATGTTGTGAATATTTCATTGATTATTGGAAATGAGACAGTGTTCTCCCTCATTTGTCCGGGAATGGTTCAATGTAGAGAAGATTTCAGCGGTGGTCATCTGGACACTGTTTTTGCAATCAAGACATTTCGGCTCCCATCCAGAATCTATTTTCATGACCCATAATTATGTTAGCTAGTAAACAAGGGCAGAGCAGTTTCACTCTAAAGTCATGTTCACACATGTTAGTGCGCTCTGTGGAGTGACCCCAGTGTGCACTAGATTTTGTTCTGTTTACTTTACTTTTGGGTCGGCCTTGTTCACATACAGCATGCATCATTCACACCAAACACGCAACATGAGCAACGTGAGAGCCCATCAGCTGATCGCTGAATGTCTTTCTATGACAACGCATTTCAAGCAGACAGAGCAGAATATGCATGCACACGCTCGCTTTCCCTATACGCAGTGGTCTTTTCTTTCACCTGTGGCTAAATACACCGTGAAGAGGAAGAGAAAAAGCTTTTTGAACGACGCACAGACAGACCCAGGCTCACATGCGCAGATAGAGGTCTTTTTTTTAAGACAACCTTCTATTGTTAACTCACTCTCCCTCTCCAGCCTCTCCCTGTTTTCTTCCCCTATTCCCCCTGACTCAGCCCCCCATCACCTACAGTAGTCTTGAACTGCTCTCATTGACCTATGTGTACAAGACCACTGCCACAGTTCCTTGTCAGCACATATTTATTTTCCTGCTCTTCTGTACTGAGGGGTATTTGCATCATGCTGACGTGGGATGTGATGTTCACTGTTACGGACCCCATTATTTCCCCTGCAGTAAGGTCAGCACTTCACAGCAGCAAAGATGGGCTCAATCTGATTGGCTCTGACTCTGAAATTAATCTATATATTATTGATAATTGATATTTAATTGATTTAATTTAATGTCAATGTTGTGAATTGTTTTTTCTCTCTAGATGTCTCTCTATTTATCCCTAATCATACAAACAAATGCATAATGAGTTTGGGAATAAAGTTATTTGTCTCCGTGGGAAGAATGCAGAATGTTCTTGATTAAATAAGGAATTATGCAAATGAAATCTTAATTATTTGTTTTGACTAGTGTAGTGTAATGTTGTCAGAAAGCTTTTGCTTGTACACTATACAGTCAACAGTTTGGACATATCATTCATTTTGCTTTGTCTTTATTTCCATGACTATACATTGTAGATTCTCACTGAAGGCATCAAAACTATGAATGGACACATATGGAATGTAGTAAACAAAAAATAAACTCAAAATTAGTTTTAGATTAAAAAAAACCCAAACAATTAAAATAGCCACCTTTTGGTTTGAGCTCTGCTTTGCACTTTTGGCATTTGTTGACTGGCACAGCTGTGAGGTGAAAACCATTCAGATGACTTCATCAAATCATCATGAAGCTCATTGAGAGAAGGCCAAGGGTTTGCAGTGCTTTCAACAAAGGAAAGGGTGACTACTGCGAGGGTTTGGATATAAAATATAAAAAATATTTGGTTTAGAGTTCTTTCACTTTTCTTTTCCTTGCTACATAATTCCATACATCTTGCATAATATATTTGATGTCTTTTGTATGTCTATAAAATGTAGTAAGTAGTAAACATAAAGAAAAAAACACTGAATGAGAGGGTGTGTACAAACTTTTGACTGGTAGTGTATATAATATTTTTAATCCTTTATAGTTTGTAAAATGTAAATATTTTTGGGGTTTTTTTCAGGAAAGGAAGAGGAGGTTGTGACTGTCCATCCTCGAGCCATGTTCATCCCTAAAGAGGGTTGGACCTTCCTCTCTGCAGGTACAGTTAGCTCCAGCAAAACTGAGAGCAAAATGTGATTCTGTTATAGTGGATTTAGTCTCACTTAGCTGCTCAGCCATGCACTGCCTTCATGTTGTTGCAGTCTTTAACTAAACCTTAGAGACTGGAAATACTCTTTTGATAAGCATTATTTCTGCTTGTATGCCTCTGTAGTGAAAGTATGGAGGCTGTAAACAGTGCTTTGTCACATCAGCATAACTATTTTGTACACTCAATTCTTAGAGAGCAGAAATACAGAATGGCCGTGTTATTTTTAAATAACATTGTGGTTAGGTTCGGGTGTATAAGATTCAGATTATTACAAATTGTTGCGTTTTATAAAATTTGTACAATGTATCATAGCGCTGTAGTTAACTAAAGAAAAATTTAATTTACTGAAGATGTGTCCTGCCAATCGGATTGGCTAAAAAAAGGGGTGTGACAAATGGTCTCAAAACTATTATCTCTATGTATCTGACCCAAAACTCACTGGAATTCATGCATGTATTTATATATATGTATTTATATAAAGATTAAATTTGTGAAGGTTAATCTGCCTTTTTACATGTATGATTTGGTATTTTTACAAAAAAATACCAAATCTTCAGCTAACTCACTGTTACTGTTACTGTTTCTCCTTTCTGCCATTGTCCATATAAATCCTTATACTCTAAATATAAAGATTAGTCATCTAATACAAATTTTGGTCGACTAAGACACCATCGACCGTTTCATCGACTAAACGATTTTTACTTTTCCCATTGAGTGCATTTGTGTAAAGGTCAGGTCAGAGTGTCGCTGTAGTCCATGCTGTGCAGACAGAGCTGGACCATTGTGAGACGGGTGGAGCGTTTAGTGGTGGGGTGTGCTGATCTTACATAAGAGGCTACATACACTGGGGTAAGCAGGAGACGGCACACAACCAACATCTCTTCCTGTGTCCTTTCCAAAGCCAGATCTACTGCTGTGGGGGTTCAACTGCCACTGTTTTATTATTGTTTACCAATAATAGCTGAAAGCCATATCTGAAAAGTCAACATATTGTAAACAACACATTAGATTATGCATTTCATGGTTAAATTCTACCACAAGGGGTCAGTGACAGGACAAAATTTACTAATTTCTGTGAATATTACATCACAAGAAACGTCCTGATTTATCATGTTGAGTTATTGTATTGTGCAATGTAGGGCTGCAAAATATATCGCAAAAGTAACGAGTATCATACAACATATAGTAGTACAGTATAGTATATCGTAATAACACCAAGGTTCTCCATCTCACCAAAATGCACTGTTTTTTTTAAAGAATTTGTAAAACAGATTTTATTTGTCATTTTTATTATTAAGTCCAAAATTAGCGTTGACTTAGTCCTGGTTTTATCTCTGTTAAGTTTCTCTTAAGTTTCTCTAGTAAATTAAAGCATGTATTTTTTTTTTTTATTATAACTGAAATTATTGAGTCAAAAAGTGTATTCAAGTGTATTCACATATCGCAAAATAGTCCAGCCCTTGTGCAATGCGCCAGCCCTTTCCCTCCAAACCCTCAGTATGCCTTCAGCTTTAGCGACACTTCTTTTGGCCGCGGTATTTGTCGATTTATGCTTCCTGAATCACTAACCACAGCCCCCAGGGACACTTCATCTTCTCCAGGCACAGGTTTATGCTCTGCTCTTAAGCTCTTATCTATAACTTTCTGAGGCTGTAGTGTCAAGAAAGTTGGTTGTTCAGGGTGCTGTGGCAAATGAAATAAAAAATAAATGAAGCAGTTTAGTCTTCTTTTTGTCCAGTCTGCTGTCAAAGATACAACAGTATTAATAGTCTTTATAATTTAAATATCCACAGTCAGCAATGTATACATTTCATAACAATAAAGTGCATGGCATGTGCAACTTTTTACAAATAAGCAATACCAAACGAAGCTATATATCAGGTACTGTAGTTAGCAGTCTTATTCATTATAATTGCATCTCACCTTTATATATTATTTGGATTTACACCTGTATCAAAGCTTGTTTATTTACATTTATTATATTTGTCTTTGTACAAACATATTCTTCCCATGTATACTCACTAGAGGAAATGTGATCTGGTTCATAAAACATTGATGGAGGATATTCTTAGAAAGTCTCTTCCTCACTCAGTATATCATTTCCACTGCCGCTTTGTTTTACACATTAGGATTCTTCTTGTATGATTACTCTGGTGTTTTTCTATGATTAACATCCTAATCATAGAGCATAACACACTGAGTTCCATAATATCAAGTACAAAATTATTTCAAATCAATGTTTTATAGGTAAAGTATATGTTCAGTCTCTTTGAGCAAGAAAACATACACCCAGAAATAAAAAGTCAGATAGTGACATTCCATTACTGGAACAGTTCTTTTTCTGTTATTACGGTATAGTGTTCTCACTCTCTAAAAATTCCAATTCGATTTCCATACTAAGGAATAGACTCAATACTCAGTACTGATTCTGATACCACGATGATAATAAAAAACACTTTATTTGTTTATTATTTTATTTACTATTTATTAAATAATAGTATTTTATACGTAGTCTTATCTGTGTAATCCCTCAGTCAACAGGCATGTTCCATAGTGGTCCATGGGCGTATACTAGTCTTTGTGGTCTTATACTTGTATCATTCTAAAGCTATTCAGGAAAAAGGTTCATTTCTGTCCTCTTGACTCTGTTAGTATCGATACTTGGTCAAGTGAGTATCTAGTTTCTGATATTTTTATACTTTTGACAACCCTATTACAGTATAATAATGTGGAACAGTACTACTTAAGATAACCCTACCAAATTTTTTCCATGTTCTTTATACATTTACATAGGATTCTCAAGCCCAGGCCCACTGTTCATTGTCTAAACACATGGACACCTTGCATGCAGTTGCTTCATGCGGGATGGGAGAGTGTTCACACTTGTGCCCCTTTGTTCTGCTGCTGTAGCATTTGTTGGCTTGTAATTTGATTTGGGAACAGCCGAGCAGAGGTGTCTGGAGGGGAGTATGGCTTAAATGTAACGCAGTGCGGCCAGTGGCTGTATATCTTTTTCACACTTACCCTTTTGTCTGTTCAAAGAGACATTAGGAAACAGATCTGCATCGCTGACCATAGTGTAGGGTTGCTCTTTCATGAGTGACTGCTAGATAAGTATAAGTTTGATTTATTGTTTGTATTTGTCTGGGGCAATTGTCTCCAACAGTTTCTTATCAAGTGACTTTTTAATGGCTAGAATGAAAAAACATGTTAATTTATGATTGATTGAGATAATATTGTCTATATTATCAATATTTTAATATTTTGTCAATAGCATACAATCTCAGTGCTAAATCTGTGAGATCATTTTGTGATATTTGATGTCGACTAGTGTTGTCAAGATACTAAAATTTCAAAACTCAATTTCAATACTAAGGAATAGCCTTGATACTCATTACCAATACCATGATGAGTATAAAAAAACACTTAAACGCACTAAAAACATTAAATAACAGTACTTTTTTATATTACCATGTGGCCTTATATCTGTATAATCCCTCAGTCGTCCAGGTAGGTTCCACAGTGGTCCATGGGCGTATACTAGTCTATGTGTTCTCAATATCATTCTAAAGCTATTTAGGGAAGGTTCATTTTTGTCCTGTGAGTGTGAATTGTTTAGTATTAATACTTGCTCAAATGAGTATCTAGTTCCAGTACTAGTTTTCAGTATAAATTAGTGTCTGATTTTCAATACTTTTGACAATCCTAATGTGGACTCCAAAGGTCTACTCCCATATGTGAATGATTAGAGGTGTGATTGATGTGTACCTTCTGTTTTCCCAGACTTCTGCCAGGTGGAGCTCCGTCTGTTGGCTCACCTCTCCTCTGACCCTGAGCTGCTCCGCATCTTTACCAACCCCGAGGCGGACGTCTTCAGTATGCTCGCCTCGCAATGGTACGCCCCTCTCTCACGCTCATACACAAGCACACACACATCGGTGTTATTGCCAAGGTGAGGGCTCCACAGGGTCTCGCCTGCTACCTCCTTTGCCCTCGTCACTAATAACCCTGTTGCCATAACAACTGTGCCATCCTCCAATTGGCTCCATAGAGCTGTCATATAGGTAGTTTATAGTAAATATAAACCTAACATCACCTATCCATTTGGGTTTCTCAATTAACCCCAATCTTTTAATAATATTTAATCCTTTATGGCTTCCCTTTAACCAATCATAAAGTTAAAGGCATTGCCTGTCTTCCTGGTTGTTTGTAGCATATCTTGCAAATCATTCTCCAGATTAGAGTTGTCAAAATTATTGAGAATAAGATACTAATCTATACTAAAAATACTAAAACTAGTAGGATTTGAGCAAGTATTGATACTGAAAAAGTCACATTCACAAAACAGAAATTAACCTTTCCTGAAAAGCTTTAGAATGATTTTGAACTGTATGAGAATGAGTATAAGATCATATACACGAGTATACTCCCATGGACCACTATGGAACCTACCCGGACGATTGTTAGATCCATAGATATAAGGGTGCGTGGTAATATAAAAGAAAGTATTATGATTGAATGTTGAAAATCACATTCTGTTGTCTAAATGTTTGGGATTTTTTTTTTATTATCAGTGTGGTAAACTAATTGGTATTGAGTATCAAGTCTATTCCTTAGTATTGAAAAGTCAAGTTTATCAAGTTTAAAATTTTAGTCTTGTGACAACTCTCCTCCAGATATTTCTCATGGAGATGATAATATAAAAGGTTATCTCTTTTCTCTGGTTCTTTTTCGTTGTGATGGTGTTTTTCAGCTGCTCAGAGCTGCTCCTTTCCTCCTGCGATCTGTCTCAGTGAAGCATGGAGCAGAGGGCGCCCAGTTAAACAGATTATCCTGTCGCACAGAGCATATTAGCACCTCCACTGAGGTTTACATAGACTCCCTTCATTATCTCACTCTCACCCTTAAACAAATTAACTGGTGCAATGCCCTGCCGGGACTTTCTCTTCTAATGTCTCTCTTTGATACCTTTTTTCTGTATTGTCAAATCTACTAAGTGTGATGCCTGAATCTTGTATTTGAAGATTAGCTTCTTGCTTTTTTACTTCTTGCTTATTTGCTTTTATTTATACTTACAACACTTTATGGATTAGTTCATGTTCCAGTAGTAACAAATATAGAACTCAACTATGTGCTTATTTTGAAGAATTGTATTGAGTTCATATTGCCTTTCCAGCAGGGGGCAGTGAAAGACAGGCCTAATTTGGCCTCCATCTTGTCAAAGGTAGAAGCAACACCACCCTCAAGAATATAGTACAAGTACAGTACAAGTATCATACTATAATCTGTTGTTTTGGTTTTTTTTTTATTTAATTAGAAAGTTAATGAACTGATGTATTACTTAGTTACTTGTAATCATGGTAGTACATATCAGTGTATATTGCCTTGGTAACGACTATTACCAAAAATGTAAGGACTTTTTTCCCCACACATTTCCTTTTTAAAATATATTATATGTACCATCTGTTGGAAGACTGATAGATAGACTGAATAATTGAAGACTGAAGTTGAACAGACTTGATGTTCCTTGAGTCTAGTCGTTGTTGGGTTAATTTGTTGCTGATCCGTGGTGGCAGTTGGCCGTCAGCACCTCCACAGGCCTTTGGTTTAGACATGTCGCCTCATCCTATCTGAAGTCATGTTACATAACTCTGACTGTCTGAACCTCAGTTGGCTCTTTCCTCTCCCCTCTTTATCATTTTAGAGAGGAGGGGACAAATATCCTGGAAAGATGCTAAAAGCATTGAGACGACTGGCAAGCATCTCACCTGAACACAAAATATTGTTGTTGCAGTTACAAATGAACATTTCACACTTAAAAACACTTAATAAGGAGCTTTTTATACACTTTTTACAGTATCAAACCACCAAATGTGGGGTCAGCGGACAAATGCTGCACTGGTGACTGGCACTACAGAGGAAATAATCATCATTAATGATCACAGTTTGTTGCTGGTGCTGTGTAATTCTCTCTCTGTTATTCTCCAGGAAAGGGGTAAGTGAGACAGAGGTGTCGTCAGAGGACCGTGAACACACCAAACGTATTGTCTACTCTGTGGTGTACGGTGCAGGTGAGACTGATGCAAATATATTCACTAAACTACTGAACAATTCATCCTTAACTGTCAATCATTGATGTGAATGATGTTTATTTATCCATTATGCAGTTCATATTAAAGATATTCCACCTGTGCTGAGCTGCTCAGTAACTGCGGGCATGCTTTTTGTGTATAGAGTTTCACTTCATGAATCTATAAAGTGAACAGGGGTGGGGTTGGCCAGATAAAAATAGAGAGAAAGGTGGAAGAAGATAAATATATGAAGGCCTTGTGATGGCAGCCATTTGTGGCCCATTTTGAGCCATGTTCTCATTGATCACACACAGAACAGTAGTTCAGATTAGACAATGTGGGTGTACATATGGTTCAGAGAGATTGGCAATGTATCATCTCATATCATGATCCTGCTGCCACGAATATTTTTGAATAATGCAGCTCTATGCTCAAACACAGGCACCTGCCAACCACCTCTCCCATTGGTCAGTCCAGGTCAAGTGCCATCACTGAATTAACTCTCAGAGGAAGCTTTAAAAGTAATATAAAGCTCAAATTCACAATTATGATATGCCTGGCCAGCCAAAACAGGAAGAATTATGACCAAAGCTATTCAGTGCCATAGCCCTAATCTACCTGTGTCATAGTCTGCTTCTGGGGCCCTAAATTGTTGACAGACTCTGCTCTCTGTGCAGTACTGTTTTATCATGTGACATGTGCCCTGGCTATGAACAATACATATCTTTTACCAGCATGTATTATTATAATTATAATTACATTATAATTATAATACTAATGGCCATACTGGTGCAAACGCTAATGTAACGTTAGACTTTGACCATAGACCATAGAGGCACTGAAATACAACCCTGTGACCCATGTGACTGATGCAGTGAAGTAACAAAACAGTAGGTTCAGTTTTAACCAGCTGTGGCAAACCAACAGGAAGCCAGGCTTTCTTGTTAGCAAATCTGCAGGTGCCAGGTGATTGTTTTGGTAGACATGGGTGTGAAATATTTCTTTAAAGGAAATATGTACAGTGATTGAATTTCACATAGAATCGCAAATTTAAGTGACATATTTTTATTGTATTAACCAAATCCGCTGTTTACACAGAACACTCTTTTTGAAATAGACATGTGAAGATGCTTTTAGAAACTCCACACAATCCAGTGCTCTCATGCTGACAGCAGAGTGCTGAGCTGTGTTCTGTT
>KN470086.1:28290-55248 GCA_000787095.1 Periophthalmodon schlosseri
GCATGATACAAAACCATACATTACGACTTAGCGGGCTGCACAGCGATTGTGTTGCGATAATGCTCTTAAGGGATAGTTACGCGTAGAGCAAAAGGGGAGGGAGGGCTCAGAGTGGCAAAATTGAAAGTGAAACTTATTAAACATGCTAATACGTTGTTTTCGGCAAATATAGCATTTTCAATACAACAAACAACAAAAGGTAACTTGGTGATCTAAATATGCAGTGTGTTAGCAATTAATATCCTATAGAAGTGTAATACCTCTAGCCTTTTGTTGAGACCTCTGGTACACTGTCTAATTGCGCTATCTATGGTGTATCAGCCTTCCCATCTTTGATAAAAGGCTGATGGCAGTAAGAATAGTATAGGGAGGGCATCTGGTCAATTTCTCCCATTATCGGCGCGAACACATACACTTAAGTCTTAGATATTGACTGACCATCACACTTACACTTGCTACATCACATGCAACAACCCATCACTGCCATCATGAACCTACAGATCCTGTTGACACGTCCAAGCTCTGTGATCCACGAGGCCTAATGGACCCACCCCCCACTATAACTCCTCCGCTTTGGTCAATACATGCCCCCAGACAGTTGCTCTATTCTTGCTTATCTCCATTTTGATTGGGGTTGTCAAAAGTAGCGAAAATCAGATAATAATAGATACTAAAACTAATATTGAAATTTGAATTTGAGCAGATAAAAATTCTAAAAAAGTCACATTCTCAGGATAGAAATAAACCATTCCTGAATAGCTTTAGAATGATTTCGAGCTGTTTCAGAACAAGTATGAGATCACATAGACATATATACGCCCATGGCCCATTATGGAACCTACCTGGACGACTGAGGGATTACGCAGATATAAGACCACATGGTAATATAAAAGAAGATTTATTATTTAATGTTTAAGATGACATTCTAATGTCTAAATAAAGAGTATTTTTTATTACCATTGTGGTATCGGAATCAGTATTGAGTGTCAAGTCTATTCCTTAGTATCAAAATTGAGTTTTATTGATTATTAACACGACTCTCTACTACAATACCCCACTTAAGTAAAGGACATGTCTCTAATATTTGAGTGTAATCAACTAAAAGGAAAAATAATCAACTGTCTTACTGTTAAATTATAAAGTATATTTGAAGAAAGCTTGTTGGAAGCTCGCCTTCATTTGAAATTTACAGTAACAATGTTTTATAAACCACTAAAGGCTGTCTGTAAGAAATACTTTGTAATATCAGTGATGAGACCTGGCCTTTTTGACGCTCCACTCTGTTTTGACACCCACTCTCTGATATTTAGATGAGACAAAACCACCTCTTTTGCAAAGGCTGCCCCCCTGTTCTCTTTTATGTATTAAGCGAATGCTCGTCTTCAACTTGTAATAGCAGCTGCAGATGAAACATTTTACTTCACGAGCAGCATCACAAAGATGAAACATTGTTCTACTGCTTTGAGCATAGATTTGTAAACAGTTTGCCTCCACATGGACATTTATGACAGAAGAATTGAACAAGCAAGATACTCTGGTAAGAGCTATGTGCAAGGTATATACTAGTGCCTCCATGTATTTTGTAATTGGGTTACTTGAGTTCATTTGTTCAACCCACTTTGACTTCTTATGCATTAGTCAGCTAGTCAAAAAAAAGAACTGTTTTGAAATAAATAATATTTTTTGGGGAAATCTAAGCCATTGTAAGATAGGGACACTGATACTCGTAGGCACAAGGGGTCAGTAAACTAACTACTGTAATACTGACAGTTTATATTTGCGTATTATCAAACTCCTGTGTGTATCGTTAACACTGTCAGATGTAACCTTGCCTTGACGGAGGTCTTTCTACAACTTCTTAACTGATGAAATGAGGAGTTCAACATGTCTTGTGTTCGTGTTACTTAAAGGTCCTATATTACATCAAATTGATTATTGTGAGCTTTAAAGATGACATATTGTGCTTGTGTCTGCTATATAGTTATAATCTATGACACCCGTGGATCATTATACATAATAGGTCTGCTTTAAGCCATATTATAATATTGTTCATTCCTCATCAAAAACATACCTGGAGTTGTGTTTTGGTTTATTCACACATGTTTGAGTAATCCTTTATTATTAGTCTGTCTACATCTCCAAGGCTCAGTATGCTCTGTTCCACCTTGTGATGTCATGTCCTTTCATGTTAACAGCTACCTTTTACCTTTTGTTCAGTAGACCAATTCCAGGGCTGATTCTAGTGAAGGTGTATGGAGTTTAAACAGTGGAGCACTTCCTATATTACCACATGACATCACAAGGAGGAACAGAGTGTTTTCTGTTTGAGAGAAGAACGTAGCCTAAATATCCAGGGTTTGTGTCTGTTTGAGAAAGAACGTAGCCTAAATATCCAGGGTTTGTGTGTTAAATATGAGTGAATGAAACAAAACTCCAGGTATGTTTTTGATGCGGAAACAACATTATAACATAGAGAAAATAGCGTAATATGGGCCTTTAAAAAAAACAAAACCTTGAACTTGGCATTAACTACCTCTATAGCTGTCAATTGAGAGTAAAAGGAGACACATTCCGGGTGGATTCATGTGTTTGTGCGATGCGTGATCACCACGACAGAGCCAGCCCCACATTCCTTTTAATGAGCCCCAATACAAAGGTTAAATTCCAGCCCTAAAAGGTCACATGTGCACTTCATGGATCGATTCTCTCTTGAGTTTTGTTTTTTTTTTTCCTAATGCATTTTATGTGCTTGTGTTTGTTCTGGGCAGAGGGTCATTCAGGTTTATGCCTTGTTTAGCTTTCCTCATAGTAAGAGGGATACACAGGGATTTAGCCTCGAAAGCCCCATCTATTGTCCGGCTACAGGAATGTACTGGTCTGCTGTATGTCAGTGTGTGGAGTGCATACCTGACAATGTATTACATCATCACATGGGTTGGTAAAAATAAATGTGCAAAATATTGGTAAAAAAAAAAAAGAGGATTAAACGTTAGGCCTGTTACGTTTACTGTCACAATTGCTATATTGATTTAATTGTTTACTACATGATAGATGGAACAATAATTTTTGGGGGTCAATATTTATCATGGGTACTTTTTCTTTGTACTTGTGGGATCTTGTAGTTATTTTTCTGTTTTACGATAAGATTTGAGCTGTAGAGGGTTGAGTAAATAACTTGAAAATGGCTCATTAAGTGTTCCCTTTATTCATAGCAGCTCATATTCATTAACAATACTCTGCATATAGACTTGTTTTTTTGGGCATAATCCTGATTTAGGGTTATTGTGTCTGTGGCATAATGGCATTCAATATTATCGGTTATCATCTATATTTTCTTCAGCAAAATATCGTCTTTCAAAATCATAACAGGTCTATTAAATGTGTCTTCTCAGTTGTATAAATGTTTTTATCATGTTGCCCAGGTTATGTTCTCTCTATCTTGGGCCGACGCCGTACCCTTCACAACATTAACTCTTCTGATTGGGGTCTTCGCATGCAAGCCGAGAGACAAGCTGTCAACTTTGTGGTCCAAGGTATTTTCACATTAAATCTCATTAACTTTTATAAGATGTTTGACCATTTGTTTCGTTTTTGTCAAAGGCTCGGCTGCAGATCTTTGTAAGATGGCCATGATTAGAATCTTCAACCTACTCTCCACCTCCAGCTCTCTCTCTGCCAGGTCTTCATACACGATTACAGCCAGTTGCTTTCCACTACAAACTTGAACTGACTAATTCCAGTGAGCAACACTAATCTCTGTTTCACAAAACAGATAACCACATTCAGTTTAAATTCAATTTATTTTTGTAAAGCCCAAAATCACAACAACAGTCGCCTCTTAGGGCTTAACAATATCATTGATTTAACCAACAGAAAGTTAGAAAATCCAACAGTGAAAAAGACATTGATCAATAACAGACAAGCAGATTAACTAACATTCATAGAAAACAAGCAAACAGAACTGTCCCAGAACATCCCCTGTCCTTAGACCCTCCTACTCGGCAAGGAAAAACAAAAACAAAAAAAACATGGGATAACACGTATCCATTTGCAGATAAGCTAAACAGCTTAGCTAAAACTGTTTCATTTCTGCTCCTAACTGTCCTAGCCATAAGCTTATTCAAAGAGCAAGCTTTTAAGCCTAGTCTTGAATGTAGAGACTGTGGGGGCCTCTTTAACATGGGCAGGGAGCTGATTCCATAACACAGGAGCTTGGTAGCTAAACGCGCTCCCTCCTACTGTGCTTTTAGACACTCTAGGAACCACCGGTAGTGCAGCATTTTGAGAATAGAGTGCTCTGTTTGCATGATACGGTGCTACAGCATCTTGCAGATAGGATGGGGCCATACCCTTTATGGCTTTATATGTCAGGAGGAGAACTTTAATTTTAATGCTAAACAAGACGGGAAGTCAGTGAAGACTTCTTTTAGTTCCTGTTAAGAACCTGGCTGCTGCATTTTGAACCAGTGGAAAGCTTTTAAAGAGCTTTTAGGGCACACAGCTGGTAGAGAATTACAGCAATCTAGCCTTGATGTAACAAAAGCATGGATACGTCACTTTTAGGCAAGATATTTCTGATTTTGGTTACATTACGCAGGTGGAAAAAGGCTGTTTTACATGCTTGGTTTATATGTGCTGTGAATGAGAGCTCTTGGTCAAATAAGACTGTCTTACAGTGGAGCTGAAGGCTACGCTGACATTGTCCAGTGTGACTCTCTGATCAGATAGAGAGTCTCGCAGGCCTTTGGGGCCTAGAACAATGACCTCTGTATTTTCAGGGTTAAGAAGCAGACAATTAAGTGTCATCCAAGTTTTTATGTCCTTCACGCTGGCACTAAGCTTGATGATGTTACCTAACAGCAGCACATAAATTAAGTAACAGGATTGGACCGAGTACAGAACCCTGCAGCACACCGTTGGCTACCTTAGAACACAGTGAGGAGCTTTGGTTTACATTAACAAACTGGCACCTATCCAATAAATAGGATTTAAACCAGCTGAGGGCTGCCCCTCTGACACCTACGTCACATTGTAACCTCTGCAGTAGAGGTCGATGGTGTCAAACTCTGCACTGAGGTCCAACAGAACCAGGATTGAGACCAGTCCATTGTCAGCACTCCAACTGTTTCAAGGATTTTTGAGACAACGGGAAGATTAGAGATGGGTCTATTGCTATATAGCTAATAGATCAGGTTCAATATTTTTTTTTTTTTCAGAAGCACTTTAATGCATATTTGAAGGACTGGGGGACATAGCCATTTCCTAATGAGGTATTTATTATATTAAGAACAGGATCTATAAGTAGAGGAAGGATTTCTTTGAGGAGTCTGCTTGGAAGAGGGTTTTACAGCCTGTGCTTGCTCAGTACGAATTGTAGGAGTAATTTCATTTAATTTCTCTCTCATGGTTATGATTTTGTTGTTAAAAATTGAAGAAAGTCATCGCAGCTGAGCGTAGCAGGGATTGAGGGTTCAACTGCACTATGGCAGTTTGTCAGCTTGGCTACAGTGCTGAACAGAATCCTACTGTTGTTTTTGTCTACTTCTATAAAATTCAAATAACATCTGGTTTAATGCCTTACTCAGAGCCTTCACATCAATCCTAGCTTTAAATATTCCATTCCAAAGCAAGCCAAACTTGATATAAATAATATAAATACTATATAGAGTAGAGCGCCAACCTTTTCATCATTCATAATTATCCTCATTAGTACCCATCGACTTACCTATTGATTTTAAGCTTAAAGACAAGACAGCATTAGTTTAATATGCATGTTTCTGTCTTGTTCCATTGTTTGTTATTGTAGGCTGATTGCTCAGCTTCATGATGAGCTTTTGTATGAAGTGGAGGACTCACAGGTAGAACAATTTGCTGGTGAGCAATGACTTTCCTGTAACATTACTATGGACTGTAATAAACTGTGCTCTAATACAAAATTTGCCCTGTATTTGGTAGATGTGGTGAAAAGCTTTATGGAGTCTCTTGAGCATATGGATGAACTTAACATCCATCTTAAAGCAAGTGGTTTCAAGCATTTATATGTTTACTGAAGCACAACATTCACAGTGCATAAATAAGTGCTATTTTATGTTGTAATTTTTGCTTAGTTGAGGTTTATGCGGCTACTGCCCATACAAAGAACCTCCTGTTTGCCTCAGTAGGTCACAGTCCATTAGATTAGTCTAAGACAATTTATATCTATTACTCTCACAAGATCTACATGGTATTTACTTCTACGGCTAGTCTTGGATAGTTATATGGTAAAGATCTATGTAGGTCAGCTAGTCACATTAATAAACGAATGGCAACATTTTTCTTCAATTCATGTGTGTTTCCCCAGGTTCCCCTAAAGGTGGCGGTCTCCAGTGGGAAGTCTTGGGGATCCATGTCTGAGCTTAATGTACCTCGGTCACACCCATCTTTTTAAATACCACTTTCTTCTATCACTGCCCATTTCCACTGCCACATCACTGCTCTGGATCAGTTTATTTTTGAGACATTGTTTAGGGGTCTTTTCTCCTGTTATTTTTTCTTACATACATTTTCTTCCATATAAATCCTCATCCTTTGTCCTGCATCCATGTCACTATGGAAACAAGGCACCTCCCTCCGCTCCATCCGTATCTGGGGGCAACGGCAGGAGCCACAAACTGGATTGTGCCAGTTCTGATTTTTTTTTTCCATCCTGTAAAAAAAGAGATTCCTTGTCTTCCTCCTTGACTCCTCCAATCTCACATCTTCTTAAATCTGGTGATGTTTTCTTTGCCTCGGTGAAGTTGCACACTTGGGAGTGCAGCATTTTAAGAGTTCTTATGATTGGTTTTAGAAAAGTAAAGCATTGTACCTAATGGGTTTATACTTTTTTGCTGTTCTTGTATGTTTATTATTGTTGATTATTAATAAAAAGTATTCTGAGAGAGATTATATTCTTTTTATATTGGTTCAACCTTTTTCAAATGATTTAGCAGTTAAGTGCATTTTTTCTCCCATTAAATTACTCCACTACTTTTGCTAAAGGCCAAAAATACTTATATATAGATGTACGCTGCCATGGTTACAATCAGGTATTACTATTTAAGGAAAGATGAAATTGAAAGGTTATCAAGTTTTATGAGTAAATAAGCCCTCAATTATGGTTTCCCTAAAACTACTAATAAAATAACTGTCTAATAGATTTTCATTGATTCAGCATTTGAATTATTTTCTTCAATTAATCACAAACCTGCTCTCTTCACTTGTAGGCCATAACCCATTTCCTTTGTGTGGATGATTGTGGATGCATTAGGACACAAAGCTTCTCACATGGATCTCAGACACACTCACCAACTGTCTTTTCTTTGACGTCACCTATGAGCCCAATAAAATGTTTGGGTAAATACCTTGTGATATCAGACACGATATTCTTGTTTGTGGAAATGAATGATGATTGATGTCTTTTTGTTTCAGTTCTCTATTGAACCCAATGAGAGGAATGCGCTCTCCGTGTGACTATGCTGATGAGGGAAAGCCTTTCTCCCCTGGTCAGTATGGACAGTGTTATGGAAATCTAGCCCTCTATTCTCTCATTGTTGCGTTGCTATAAGGGTGTGCGGCCTCCCCTCCTTTTTTAGAGGGGCATGCGGGAATGCTAATAGAAACAGCACAAGAACATTATAGTATTTGCGGGGGGGACAGACATTGAATGTATCACAAATTGTCATGATATTAAAATTTTTTACTTGATTACAATATTAAGCAATAGATACCATACTATAGACAATAGAATGTAATTCAACATTAAATCGTAGTACTTTTTTGTTCAATTACCATGTGCCCTGTAATCCTCTCAGTCATCCAGGTAGGTTCTATAGCGGTCCATAGGCATATACTAGTCAATGTGGTCTTACTTCTAAGATCAGCTTAAGATCATTCTAAAGCTATTGAGAAAAAGTTCAATTCTGTCATGTGAATGCAACTTTTTAGTATTGATAAATGAGTGTCTACTTTCGATACTACTTTTAGTATTGATTAGTACCTGTTTTTTTGATACTTTTGACAACCTTAGTATGTCTAAGTGCTTAAAGATATAAAGTTGAAACCAAAACTTTACATACACTATATAAAAAGACACATACACTTTTTTCCTCACTGTCTGACATGAAATCAGACTAAACTTTTCCTGTTTTAGGTCAGTTAGGATTACCAAAATTATTTCTATTTGCTAAATGCCAGAATAATGAGAAGGGTTTTTTTTAGATAATTTTTCATTACTTTCTTCAAAGTCAGACGTTTACATACATTTCATTAGTATTTGGTACCATTGCCTTTAAACTATATGACTTGGGTCAAACGTTTTGGATATCCTTCCACAAGCTTCTCACAATAGTTGGAAGGAATTTTGGCTCATTCCTCCAGACAGAACAGGTGTAGCTGAGCCAAGTTTGTAGGCCTCCTTGCTCGCCAATGCCTTTTTAGGTCTGCCCATAAATTTTCAATAGGATTGAGGTCAGTGCTTTGTGATGACCACTCCAAAACATTGACTTTCTTATCCTTTAGCCACTTTGTAACCAGTTTGGCAGTATGCTTCAGGTCATTGTCCATTTGGAAGACCCATATGCGCCCAAGCTTTAACTTCCTGGCTGATGTCTTGCAATGTTGCTTCAGTATTTCCACATGTTCTTTCTTCATGATGCCATCTAGTTTGTAAAGTGCACCAGTCTCATCTGCAGCAAAACAACCCCACAACAGGATGCTGCCAATCTGTTTTTTTATGTTTCTTTTGGAGTAATGGCTTCTTCTTGGCAGAGTGGCCTTTCAGCCCATGTCGGTACAGTACTCGTTTCACTGTGGATAATGACACACTCTTACCAGCTTCAGCCAGCATCTTCACAAGGTCTTTTGCTTTTTTTCTTGGATTGATGCACATTTTGGACAAAAGCATGTTCATCTCTGGGACACAGAACCCATCTCCTTCCTGAGCGGTATGACGGCTGGACATTTCAATGGTGTTTATACTTGCATATAATTGTTTGAACAGATGAACCTGGCACCTTCAGGCATCTGGAAATTGCACCCAAGGATGAACCAGACTTGTGCAAATCCACAAGAAGCTTTCAAAGACATGACATCATTATCTGGGTTTTCCCAAATTGTTTAAAAGCATAGTAATCTTACTGTATGTAAACTTCTCACTTTGAAGAAAGTAATGAAAAATTGTCTAAAAGAATCCTCCTGTCATTATTCTGGCATTTAGCAAATGGAAATAATTTTGGTAATCTTAATTGACCTAAAACAGGAAACGTATAACCTGATCTCATGGCAGACAGTGAGAAAAAAGTGTTTGTGTGTTTTTATATTGTCTATTTAAACTTCTGGTTTCAACTGTAAATTTGAGCCAGGAATTTCTTGGTCAGGAGTTTGGACCATACCATGTCACTAACCCTAACCCTTTACAATGATCTCACTTAAAAACATATACATAGATGAAAAAATTGACTTTTAATTGTTTTTATTCAACTACACAAATATAAAATGTAAGTGGCTAATTACTGTGACCTGTGCTTCTGCCAGGAACTAATGGCCGCTCTGAAGATTTTAGTCGTCAATGGCAACCACATGAGCTTCCACACACTGCCATGGCAACCACGATCTGTGTAAGTAGACCCAATGGGGCATATTCTTTCTTTATAGTTGTGGCACTTCTTCATCTAACGTCACAAAACATCTTTGAACAAAACACAAATAAAACCAAAACCAGCACATGTGAAAGCTTAACGCATTGTCTTTTTATTTATATATATTTACATCCAATCAATATGCAAGTCCCATCTTTACACCTATACAGTTTTCCTGTTGTCAGTATAAAATAAAGTTAATCACAATAATATTAGCAAGTGTGGTAATACAGGAGTCTTTCAAAGGAATGGCAAGGAGAGGGAAGTGAAAGCTAAAAGCCCCGTATAAACCACGTGGTCATATAGCCTCTGTCATCCAAGGGCACATTCGTTAAACCTCTTCTTACACACAACATCTTATCAACATTTTAGTCCCTTTTAACAGTGTATCTATTCATGTCCAGACTGAAATTCATATTTGATAAAAAAAAGATTTGATTCTGCCGTGCTTATCACTTGTTCAGATTTTCTCTCCTGAAAAAGACCTCAGACTCTGTTTAGGATTTACTCCAAGGCCTTGCAGCAAATGCCCTGAAATTCCCAGGCCCCAATCTCCTCTGTATGATGACCTGACTGTCACCCAACTGTGGCAGCACACTACTCCTACGCTGTGCTTTTTGCCTGTACGTTTCCTGGCAACAGAACAGCCATGACTGGTCCTGTAGGTGTATGTATAAAATACACATTCAATCCAAACCAAAGCCAAAACCGCTGGTTTGGTGGCTAGACCCCACCATGTCTGAGTAGACAGGAAGGCCTAAGGTGGCATGCAAAGTGACTATTAGTCTACTACTGTAGGAGATTGTTTTGCACAGCATAGATGAAGACACCCATGCTAGTTTGAAGTGCTCTTAACATGTTTAAAATATGTATATATTTTAATCATTGCTTTCAGTTACAAAAGGAGTAAAAATGACCCCATATGCTATTTACAGTATTATTTTTTACAACTTTACATTGCTTCAGATTCAAAACATAGAAAATGCATTGAATATGACTTTGTTGAGATAGCTGCAGAATATTTGAACTTTGTGTTTGTGTTGGTGATGTTCCACTGTGTGTTTTATTAGTGACAGTAGACTAATAGCACAGAATACCACTTTCAAAGTGTGCTCCTTTGCATGCCCAGTATATAGCTTTCCTGATCCCTCTCTTGTCATTTCTTTAAAATATGCAGAGGTACACCTGTGTACTTCAACTTGAAGTTTTAAAAACACCTCTTGGTAAAAAAAAAAAAAGCTATCTAAAAAAACAGACTTATGATTTAAATCAGTGGTATTGTAGAGATAATAAATGGATGCAGCATTTCAATAAACTGTGGAGAGTAGGTCATTAATTCCATGGTTTTCAGTGGGCTTGCATTTATTGCTTGTTTGAATGGCACACTGGCAGGATTTCCAAATAAAGTAAAGATTGTTTGAATAGCATAAATGATAAAATACAGGTTATTACTGTCACTTTTGGCGGAATGTCACCTTGCCATGGGCCATTTGACAATTCTGGCATTATCTTCACAGTCCAGTCTGGAGGAGAAACTTGATAGTGAAAATCTTGACTAGTAGCAAAAGAAGACACAGTTGTGCTACAAGTGCTTCCGAGTTCTTGGCACCTGTGGCCTCAGTCCAAGTGAGTCCTGGGTTTGCCACAGTGGTAATCTTCACAGGGAGGTAGAGAGAGAGAGGGAGTCCAGGCTGTCCCAAGGCCCCAGCAAACCCCCATTCCACTGCTAATGTGGCACAATCCTCCCTCACCCCTCACCCTCCTCAATCAGTGGAACAGTCCAACGACAGCCATCTTCAGAGACACTAATGAACTCCATCAGGGTGGGTTCAAACCAGCAAATAAGACAGGTAGCAGTAAATCATACATTGACAATAGATAGAGGAACCACTATTTACAATCACACTTGTTTATGAAATCAACAGCAGCTGCTTTTCCAGGCATTTTTCCATTGTTCCTCTCATTAATGTTAGCATTGATGGTAGCAAGCAACCCAACGACAACATCTTTTTAAGACTTTAAATGTTGGCAGTTTACATTCATGCCCGTGGGCGTTTGGTCTGGAGGCGTCTGAGCACTCCCAGCTTGTGTACAATTGTGCAGCTTTCTTTTCCCTCCTGAACCAAGAGCTTGAACCATGAACAAAACTGACATTTGTACGTAGGTACTATTTTCAAAGTTGCGACTAAAAGTGTAAGCCTTTGTATCAGTGGCCTCGGCTTATGCCCTTTACCGTTTGATAATTTTTGTGTAAAGCCCTCAACTAAAAGAGCCTCCTTCAACAGAGGAGGTCTCCATGCAGCATACTTCTGAAAGCTCAACCAATAAAAATACACTCTCATCTCAAATTAGCTACAAGAGTACAGACAGCAACAGTGTGTTTCAGATTGTACATCAGCATGTTTGTATCACTACATTCTGCATTTGAATTTTGAACTGGAGGGGAGATGCTACAAGGCATAGCATTCACATGATATAAATGCATAAGTCAGTGCACTTTGTTTTTACAATTGAAATCCAGCGTTGGACTTTCATTAGCCTATCAGCCCAAGTGTCCAGTGCATAGGGCCTTGGCAAAGGCATGGTGAATATTAATGCCTCTGTTCAATGTATGTACCAATGTGAATCCTCATATACTGTCCATGAATGAGCTTTGCAATTTCATTCGGCAAAACAGAGAATGGCAGCAGCAGAAATGGCTCAGAATTGACAGACTTCACATTCTTCTAAAATATAAACAACAGTAAATGTACAGTTAACACTGAGCAATGAGTATTTCCTTCCTTCAAATTCTTAACCAGTATGTTACATAATGGGAGCAAAACATGTTTACGAAACATTGCTGTTTAAAGCCTTATAGTACCAACAGATTTGTACTCATCAGAGGTGTTTCAAAAATGCTTCAGCTAAAGCACACTTTGATTTATCTGTGCATTTTTGTGAATTGTGCCCCTTTGCCTACAAAAAAAATCAGGGTTTAAAGGGGCCAAAACACTAGCAACAAAACAAATGTGCATTTGAAACAATTAACTTGAGCTTGAAGTACCTAGGGGCCTGTGTCCACTGTAGAAAAAACAGTTGTGTGCTGTCGCTGTGGGCACTATTAAATGTCTGATATTCTTTGTCGATTCTGATATTTAAAAAAAGTAAAGCAAAGAAAAACATATTCCATATGTCTTTTTTCACTGTGTCCCATGTGCTGTGTTTCTTACCGAAGTTATTTTTGCATTTAGAAACGCATTTCATGCAAGCAGTACAAGGTTTTACTCCAAACAAAATTAACACATTTGTTTGTCTATACAAGAACAATATTTTTTCATATCCATACAGTATATAGTATATATTAGTATTTTGTCTTCTTTTCCAGGGCAGGCACCGTACACACTGGGTACAGAGGCATGCCACACTTGCATTGCTTTTGCATTCTACAGTTGGTTGGCTGGCAGGCATCGTGTCATCCAGGCAGGCTTCACTTGGTGAGTGGATTTTACTTTTTACATTTGTTTGTGATTCTCATTACAGATGACCCCTATGGTCTACTTCTAATCCACACCATGGGAGCACACTGCATGGATGACATCTGATGGGGGTGGGGTCTGGGAGCTTCAAATGGAATAATAAAAGCAGTGCAGCAAGGCTCTGTGGCACATGCAGAGATGATGGGGCGGGGGATGGGAGGGCCAAAGGTCAGTGTTGGGTGTTCAAGGTTCAGATGAGAGGTTTTGGGTCTTGCCCAGGGTTGCAGACAGATCCATGAATGGGTTTTGGTAAGGTTTTGAAGGAAAAGTCTAGGCAGGAAGGGTCAAATGATGATTACATTTGAATTAGATTTTTACATATTTTTACTTTTGTGTTTTTTTAACAGATTTTTTTTTTTAATTTATGTTCCTTTTTACATATGGATAATGTCTCAGCTTAGGTTCAGAGTGGTAAAAGTCTGAATCCGCTGCTGGTTGAATGGGTGGAGGATGGAAATGGAGAGAGTAGATATAGGAGAAAACAATAATTGAGATTTAAATGTATTTGAAAGACAACTAAATGGACAAGGGTGGATTTTAATCATTTTGAATAATTGTTTGTTTTGTGCTCATTATGTGCTGTAGGTTTATAAGTATTGCTCATGTTGTAGCCAGGCTGTTTAAAAAGCAAACCTGGATTAATTTAAAAAAAAAATGTAGCCAGTGTAACAGCTAAATTTGCATAATATTTAGTGTTAATACAAAATAGTAATTAGTAATTACTGGTCAAATAGTACACATAAAATAAATGTAGAATCATACTTTCCTAAATAGGTAAACATTTTAATAGAAAGTAGTAGTGTTTGCTTGAATAATGCCTGAAACTTGGTGAGAAAAGGGTCTTTGTATATACCAATTTTAAAGAGGTTAACTGATCTTCAAAACATTGTGGCTTAAAAGTTGACCAAGCTAAAGCACACACTGTTAACACATACACAGTCTAGCTCCAGTGTGTAGCTACTGTATATTGTGTGTGTAAAGAACACAGCCAATCAGAGACCCACTCCACTCGTGTAAGATCAGGATCAATCAGAGGAGATTTGTGCTGCACGTCCTCAGAGGTGGGTAGAACTCGGTTACTTTTACTTAGTAACTTTTTAAAGAACTTGTACTTTTCAGAGTACTTTTCTTGCAGCATAGTTTTACTCCTACTTGAGTAATATTTTATTAAAGTAACAGTACTCTTCCCATTGGGAGTAAGTCTGAAAAGAAAAAGGTTTTATATTGACAATATTAAATGATTTGAACATTTGTGTTTCTTGCACCTCTCCTTCAGATATGATTTAGTTTATCTAATTTTTGTGTCTATCCTTTGAAAATACCAGATTTTGTGCATTATTAAATGTTTGTCCTTTAAATTAAATTAGCTTCAACAGTTACTCTTTAAGTTACTCTTACCTGAGTAGTAGTTTTCCCATTTTTTTTTTATTTTTACTTGTGTAATTTCTTGGACCACTACTTTATACTTGTACTTGAGTAATATTATTTTGAAGTAATCTTACTCTTGAGTAAAATTTTTGGCTACTCCTCCCACCTCTGCATGTTCCTCTGTCTTTTTTATCAGCATCATATCTCCCTCTTTTGGCTGGCAGTACACTCTTGCTGAGCTCCAATATGGTGTCTTGAAAGAACAGCAAGAGGCCAGAAAGGTGTGTATCCGCTCTGCAAGTCAGCAAGTTAGACTCAAAGCTTCTCTGATCCACTGGACTACAGAACTAGACCAAATACCTTCAAAAATTAATTACGTCAAGACTATTTATAAAGAAATCTTTGATCAGTTTGTTTTCTACTGACCAAGTGCCTAGGAGAGGGTGCCTAAATGGCGGGTTAGAAGTTTGTCTCAGCAATACAGACTTTCAGTTACAAAATGGAGGGAAGGGTAAGATATAAACAATAGCTTAACAAAATATAAAAAACAAGTCTTCTTTTAAAAAAGTAAAGAAATAATAAAAAACTGCAACAAAAGTGTAACAAAATGTTAGAGAATGAACTAGTTGATATTTAAGTTATCTGTAATGAAACAAAATAAATATGTTTTGAGGAGAGAATGTGGTCGGGCGCCTGTCTCCCTCTCTCCCCCTCTCCATCCCGCTCTTTCCTGCACTTCGCCCCTTACTCCTCGCGGATTTGCAGACGATATCGGCTGTAGCGGATCTGGAAGAAGAACCTTTCCAGCATCGAGCGGCTCATCCCAGGCAGCCTGTAGTCTTCACTCTGGCTGGTCTGGCGGAAACCCAAAGACTCGTACAGCTTGTGGGCGGCCATTTTGACGGCCGTGGTGCCCAGGATCACAGCGGCAAAGTTGTTCCGGACGGCAAACTCCAGCACCCTCCGCCCCAGAGCCTTGGCGATGCCCTTGCCCCGGTATCGAGAGTCTACTGACATGCGCCGCAGCTCCACTGTGTTGTCGTCCTCTCTGCCCTGCGCTGCCACAATGCCCACAATGCGCCCATCCAGGACTGCCACCCAGAAACAGGAACCTGAGAGGGACAAAAAACACAACACTTAATTTGGAATAAAACTGCAAACTGTACATAAGTTTGTTGTTTTAACTTTGTCTGTAATTCAAGAACAAGAAAATATCAAAAAGGCTGTCCCATTATAGATAATACTGTTAATATTTCATCATTATCTGTGATCATTGAGACCTCTGTGTGTGAAATAGAACTTTTGTCCTGACAGAGCCAAAAGAATACACAAAAAAAATACACACAGGCAAACAATGTTAGGCCAATGCTGATGAAAATGTCAGCTGACAGTGCTCCTCCTGCAGAATCATGTTAGCGCTCCTCTGTCATCACTCTGTTCAGAAAGCTTTGGCGCTGGTGGTTGGGGTTAGTGGGACACATGCAAAAAACACAGTAGGGAATTCCCATGAACAAATCTTCAGATCAGTCTTATTATTTTTTGTTTCTTGTGCTTCAATTGTATATTTACGGTAATTTAATACCGCTGTTGATAAATTTACCTTATTTTTGGTGAGCCAAAGCCCATAGGTTAATTATAGTCCCTGTGTATGATTAATGTAAGAGTTTTCTAAATACCAATTTTGAAAAGAACCTAACAATATTACAATTTAAAAGTAAAGTACTGCACATATTACTATGGATGCTGCTTTTAGTACAGTTTCTGCTTATTCTACAATTATTACTGCTACAGCTATATTTTTAATCTCAGCATTTCTTAGCCTTAGCCTGCCAAATACACTTGAAAGTTAACATTAGCATCAGGATGTCATTTTTGTCTCCAGAGAAATGACACCACTGCAGGTTACTAATAAGCTCAACCCCAGGCTTGCATTTAAATGACTCAGGCTTGACTTGAAATGATTGCTGTGGCAAATACATGGAGCATCACAAGGAGACACCAGTGTCCAACCTTTTGAAGGCTGTGATCTTAAATCCTTGGAATAATTTTTCACTCAATTAAAATCCTTGCATTATTTTCAATTAAGAAAATATTTTCCCTGGTAAAGTTACAGGAAAAATCTTACCTCTGAACAAATATAGGTCAAGTAACATTTCCAGGAATTACATTAGCAATTTTGCCCCAATCAAAAGCCCTTTATCTTTTAACATTAGAAAATAAACAGTCATTTGCCTGGCATTTGCAGAAGTGTGAAGTTGATTGTGTGCCACTATGACTAGTGGCTCTCTGGTTAGTAAAGTGCATTGTCCTTTTGAATGAGGACATTCAAGCTGCACTGTGTTAACTGGTGTTAACATGGTCATGCATTTGTTTTTCTGTTTGTATGTTACAGGCATGCGGATGGAATGTGACCTCCCAGCCACATGTTAAACTGGGCCACAGCCAAGGATCAAGACCAAAAGTACATAAAACATCATATAGCTCTGAGTAAATCAATTGTATGGAAAACTGCCTATATCCTTTGTGTCTCTGTTTTGCAAATGAAATCTTCCAGACATTTATGGCACGAGGTTCAATACAATGCCAATACCAATAGCCAATGCCTTAAATAATATAGGTTACTTTTCTGATTTCTCACTTTGAAGTATATTTATTGAGATTTTCAATAAATTGCTCTATGTGTGTAACAAATGATCATAAGCACATTTCTGTACAATATAGGCTACTGTAATCTGTTACTATGCTATAATAACTACCATCAAAAACTTGCCTGGTCAGATTCAAACATGCCAAAGTCTGGGTATAGCCCATGTGCAAAAATGCCCAGGTAAATAATCTTGGTCCTGTCTTTTAGTCATCATCAATATTGATAAATAAATCTGGTTAAGTTTAAGATTGTGCTTCTTAACACTGAAGTAAGATGACCAGTGAATAACCAAACAGTTGCTCCTGTTTTTTTCTTTGACGAAATGATAGGGGCCACTTAGATTTCTATAATGAAAACCAGCTGGGCCCCATACTGTAGGAGCACAGAGGAGCAGGAGCATTGCTCATGTTGGTATGTGTAACTAAAGGCATAAAATGGCACGAATGGGGTTAATCAATCAGAATTAGGAGTGGAAATAGTTGACAATGACAGTGAGGGAGAAGTTGATTTCTCTGCTCTGTGAAAATGAATTAGTTAAAGTCATAGCATTCGAAAGAGCCCTTAGGGGGAGGGAAACTTGAATCTACCATTATCCAGGTCGGGGGAGGGGAGCTGAGGTGTGTACAGGATCTCAAGACTAGGAATAAATCACTGCACACAGTAAAGTGAGAAAAGCGGAAATAGAAATGAGCCTTACAGATCATTTGTAACGATCCACACATGCTCAGAAATCTAATTACATCTTTCTCCTCAAAGAAACAATCGGATTTCTCAAAGTACTAAGTATCCAAATACAAAGGATGTTAATATGTCTCACTGCATGCACTGTGTCTTCTATAGGCAAATACAAGCTGATTGCGAAATATGTACGTTGGTCAAGAGCAGCACAGGCAAATGCACGAATAACTTGTCTAATAAACCTAAATGTTTGCAGTATAGACATCATCTTATGCTATACTTTTTTCACAGGGACTAACAATTAAGTTGAATCTACTCTAAATATATTGTGAAATATATACCACATTTCTTACTCAAAGGTGTTCTACCTGTACTACAACCTATATGGGTTATACTTTTTAGTTGCCTATTTTACATAACATCTTAATTCTTATAGTAATTATTATAGTAAGCCTTGCTAAATATAGGTTGGGTAAACAAGTTATAGGATAAGTCTGTATATGCCAATCAACTAAGAAGCCAGTATATAGTACTATTATTAAACAGTGAGGGTAGACTGGGCATTTACATCAGATGTCTTATCTATGTGATTAGAATTAATAAGTATTGAACACAGAAAACTCAACTTCCATCTATATTTGAATTAAATGAAAGTTCTATCCAAATCCTCCACAGTCAAACAGATGATACTGTCAGCACTGTTTCCTGGATGTGTTCTGTGTCCTGTCCTGTGACACAACTGCTCCTCGGGCCGTGGTACACGTGAAGCATAGATTAACCTGTCACATGAAGACCCCACATCAGCACTTTTCCCCTCTCTGTCATGGATTAATGGGGCTAAGGGGCTATAAAGGACACTTAAAGGATGTGTACATGGACCCACAACATCTAATGAATAATTCATTTTAATTTCTCTCTGCTTTTACTGTAAAAGATGCCCTGACTACCACAATCAACTTGGCGTTTGAGCTAAACATATGGACCAGCTGTCCTGTGTTTTCACTCAGGTAGACACCTAGGATTGTCAAAAGGATCAAAAATCAGATACTAATCAATACCAAAACTAGTATCAAAACTAGGTACTCATTTGAGCAGGTATTATATACTAAAAAAGTCACATTCACAAGACATAAATGAGCCTTTCCTGAATAGCTTTAGAATGATCTGAAGCTGTATCAGAACAAGTATAGGACCTCATGGACTAGTATACTATACCGATGGACCACCATGGAACCTACCTGGATGACTGCTGGATTACACAGATATAAGACCACATGGGAAGATTGGATTACACAATATAAGACCACATGGGAAGATAAAAGAAAGTACTATGACTGAATGTTGAAAAGGACATTCTATTGAAAGAGTGCTTTTTATAACCATAGTGGTATCGCAATCAGTATTGCGAAGTCTTTTCCTTAGTATCGAAACTGAGTTTGAAATTTTAGTATTGTGACAACACTAACATGCATGTCTATTAGCTAAAGAGACTAGTTATGTGTCCATATAAAGTCAGGTTTACTGCCTCAGCACGTGAAAGTGTTTGTCTCCATGCAGCTTGAATGTACAGGGCCCCATTATGCACACATGTTACTGTTGACATGCCACTGTTCTCATAGCTGCCAATACTACAGCTGCTTCATTCTGTTTGGTCATCATCCTCCACTAATGTCGTCAAAAGTATAAAAAATCAAATGCTAATCGATACTAAAACTAGTATCAAAACTAGATGCTCATTTGAGCATATTGATACTAAAAAAGTCACATTCACTGGACAGAAATTAACCTTTCCTGAATAGCTTTACAATGCTCTTGAGCTGTATCAGAACAAGTATAAGACACATAGACTAGTATACGGCCACGGACCACTATGGAACCTACCTGGACGACTGAGGGATTACACAGATATAAGGTACATGGTAATATAAAAGGAAGTACTATGATTTAATGCTGAAAATCACATTCTGTTGTTTAAAGAAAGTGTTTTGTTTTTTTTAATTATCATTATGGTATCGGCTCTATTCCGTAGTATTGAAATTTTAGTATCATGACAACACTGGTGTCTACCAAAACTTTTAGGTCTGGCATTTTTTCTACAATAAAATACAACTTGTCCAATCAATGACATGATTTAAGCGTCTCAGTTCTGTCATCTGTGATTGGTCAGCGTGAAATATGCAAATAATGGTGCAGCTGTTGAGTCTCTCGCCAGTAACAGCCATTGTCTATTGATTTGAGCAGAATGTGAAATGAAGGCTGAGTTTCGGAAGACTACAATGCATTATTAATGATTGGCTTGACTTCCATAAAACACTTCGTAAGACCTACTTCACATGTATTTGGTCTAAAAAGCTAAGGTATTGGTTAGGGAGATAGGCCTTTACTCGTTTAGTCAATTAATGGTTGGTGTCTTAATCAATCAAAATTTGAAATAGTCAAATAATCATTTTATTAAGATTATAAGGAATCATATGTGACATTCAGCTGAAAGGAGAAGTTAGGGAGTGGAGTAGATGAGGATTTGGGAGTGAATCCTGTGTTTAAACTGCCTTTTTCCATATAAGTACATTTTTTTTTCCTAATAACTTTCTGTATAAATTGCTGTTTTTGCATGAACTCCCGTGCACTTATAGTTTTGTGAGCACAGTATGGGTCAGATGCACAGAGATACATAATAGTTTTAAAAGCCAAGCCACGCCCCCCTTCTTTGTCAGCTCGATTGGCAGCACATGTCTTTAGTCGAACAAGAAATTCTTTAGTCAATGACAGTCCTGATCCAAAATGATAGTAATTGTAATTTGGGCAATTGAAATTGATTTTTGTATTATGTATTATAAAATGTATTATAACAATTGTAACATTTTAAGTAAATGCAAGTTTTTTGTTTTGTAATTTCAGATATTCTAGAATTGTACTTGCTCCCTTAAAATCTCAGCTCATAATTTTGTGTGTACGTCGGATGCCGCAGCAGCGCCTCCTCTACACCATAAGCCAACATGAGAAATTATCAGGAAGAGCTGTACACAGGTGGGAGGCGACGCTAGTCCATCCATATGGTGCTCCTTTTATTAA
The DNA here is from genome assembly GCA_000787095.1 of Periophthalmodon schlosseri. NCBI lineage: Eukaryota > Metazoa > Chordata > Actinopteri > Gobiiformes > Gobiidae > Periophthalmodon > Periophthalmodon schlosseri. The sequence goes on from KN470086.1 coordinate 49,227, forward strand.
TACAGATATAGCCTTTTTCTTTTTTCTTTTTTTTTTTTTTTACAAGAAAACCTGTATTTGTCTCACAATGGGGAAACTTCACCTTAGTCTATAAATTAGACTGAAAGGTCATCTCTTTGCAACAGGCCTTTCTAGCACTCATCTGGGACTTGGGAATGTTGGCAGTTTTTATCAAACCCCTTCTTTACCTCCATTAACTTACTCCCTACATAGTGTCATTTTTTTTATCTATCTCAGTCTCTCTGGAGCTAAAGTAAGCTTAGCAGTAGTGATGGAGAAGAGTTTTCTGCCCTGGATAGCTCTGGTACATTGTGAGATTTGCCTGAGGTTGTTTTGACATCCTCCTGTCTCGGTAAGCCCCTGTGGCAGCCATATTGCCTCATTAAACCACCCATAATACAGTAGTATCAATTTCACTGAAAGACCATCTTGTCCTAACTGTATAATCACTTTACATTTGAGCATTTAGATGGTGGTTCATTTGTTCTTTAGGCAGATTTCTTGGTGTCCTGTGGGTCCAGTGTGACACTAGGGTGAAAAATGCAGTTCTCTGGCCTTCACAGAACAGCAGCGTCACTGCTTATTTTGCTCTTACAATAACAACTATAGGCATGTGCTCTTCTTAGTAATGTACACTTCTAAGTAGGATAAAATGTCTTTATTTACTATGTGTGTGTGTGTGTGTGTGTGTGTGTGTGTGTGTGTGTTACTAGGAAGAGAACAAAGATGACTGACTCAAGCTATTCATGAATTGCTGCATTTCATAGAACCATATGTGTTAGTCAATGAAGATAAACAACTTCTTGAATGTAAAAAAAACCTGAGAAATATTAGCTAGTTTAGAATTTTAAATAGCTGCAGCACATCTCAAAACATTTAGAAAAGGCTAACAAAAGGCATTATAGTAATGCAAAGCAATTTTACACAGAGGCATGCCATTTTTCTACTTGAAGTAAATTTGATACATGCTAATAATAACTGATGACTCAGTGGTACCCAGGTGTCCATTGTGATGGGTCAATTCTCTTTGTATAGACAGGACCGTTCTCATTGTCCTTAGGCAGTGGTACCTGCCCGTGCCATGGCTTATCGAGCCAAGGGGTACAGTGTCACACAAAGACACAATGGCCATAACTAACACCTGCCTTTTATATAAACCGCATGAGTAGCTGGTCGTGGATAAACAGTGGAGGAATGTGTGAAGTGTCATATGTTTGCAGTTAGTTCCTGTGCCTGATGAAACTGAAGGGGGATAGATTTTTCCTACACAGAAGGAAATGAGCTCTGTTGACGGCCAGTGTAGTGCAGAAAGTGTATCAGCGTTTTCTCCTCTGCGATCAATAGGGCTGAGATGCTCCCCCTCCTCTTTAGCCTCAATCTCGTTCGCAGGAGAGAGGAAGCAAGTGGGGGAAGGAGCAGAGAGCCGCAGGGAGGAGGGGTCCCTCAAGAAGACTACATTATAGGCTGCTTCTGTACTGCCTCCCAAGACGCACATCTTGCTACCTACTTTGCATCTTTATAGTATTTTTTTTAATTTGGGTTAAAAAGCAAGCTATTGTCTTTGTCAGAATGAATAACAATAGTATATTTATGTGACAAAGGAGATATTATCCCCCTAATGATTAAAGTGAATTTCACACCAGTCTCACCTGTAGGCTTCATGTAGTATGCCTCTATGTCGGCCATGTCCGTGTGCAGAGCATAGTCCAGATAGTTGTGGATAACTTTGCTGCTGTAGTAGTATCGTGCTCCCATCAAAATGAAGGGGGCACAGCAGGTCAGCGTGATGGATTTGGTCACGACAAAGCACATTACTATGGAGAAATGGAAGAAAAATAAACGAAACCTGTCAGAAAAGAGAACCAGATGTTTGATTTTTGGTGGATTTGAACCAGTGCATACAAGTACAAAACAAATTATGATAGAAGCAGTAACAGCAGAGAAATGTTATTAGAAAAGACACGCCATTATGCAAAGAAGTAATTAGACAAAACGAGCAAAGTGAAAAACAACCAAGTTGTTGGTGATGGGCATTATATTACACCACTAAACATCTGTATGCTTCTGGTGTGAAAGTTTGTTTATCAGACTGAAGCTGACTTTACGGAAGGCATTGTGATCAGATTAACACTGCAACAAAACAAGTCAGATTTCACAGGCAATAACAAAGACAATACTTTGGAGTGAAGATAAGCTGCAGGGAGCGCAATCACCATACACTGCGCACACTCACAAATTTTTGAATGTGTATGTGCGTGAGCAGTGAACGTGCGCGCACCCCGCGAGCCAATCCTCAAAGCCTTTGAGCCATTCATTCACGGCACCGGCATGTCACCACATCCCCAGAGCCGGTTTGAACGCACATGCACCACGCGCTCGCCCATGCCTTTTGTTGCATCATGGTTAACATGCCGGTGTTTGCCGGTACAAAGAGCGTGAGGCCGCAGCAGTGTTTTTGCTTTTCGTGCACGGAAAGCAGCTCGTGCTTGCAACCGTTTTCACGGTATTTAAATAAAACTGTCGCTTTTACACCATAAAACACAAATTCTACAAAAATGTTATAGAGACAATCAGCCGCACTCACCTGTCAGCATAGCGTATAGAAATTGGGTTTTGGGCTGCTGCCGGAGCCCCCTGAATGCGCTGTTGGGTATCCTCTCCATGATTCCCTCGTAAAAGATGCGGCGCACCTCCTCCCGGTCCTCGCGCTCGAATTCACGGATAAAAACTGCGTCTTTTCTCACGAGCCTCGCCTCGGCGGGGCTCAGAGCCGCGGCAGAGGGAGAAGAGGGAGTGCTCCACATAATAGACTCTTTTTTGGTCCCTGGTATAGCATCATGTTCGTCCGCAACTATTTTTGTCTCGCAAACCATTTTGGGAGAAAAATGCATGCAACTGGCCGCGAAACGCAGTTAAGAAAAGAGAAGGGATAATGGGTGGAAATGGATGAGGCTGTTGCGTTGGAAACTAGATGAAGGGGAAGAGACGAGAGGGGGATGTTTCTGCTGCAACCCTGAGCGTATCTGACGACCAAGACTCGCTTGTGTGACTCGAGCGCTATTTATGCGCGCGCACTGGGTGGTAGGATTCAGGTTCAGGGGCCAGGGTAGTCCACCGGCTGCGCAGATTGGTGGAGGCGGTGAGATGCTCGTGGATGGATGAGGGGTGGAGGGACACCACACAGTGAGCAGGCCGGTACGAACCGGTAAAAGCGTGGGTTTGGTGTAGGTTAAAACACAACCAGAACAATATGAGAGTGTGAATGTAATGCGCAAAGGCGAGAACTTGCTTCAAAATATGGATTTCAGCAAACGGTTTAAGTGCAGCGCTTAAATCTATAGGCTTTAATGTGTGTGCCATTTCTTTCATCATTTCACAATGAGAGTGCAATTTTGAAAAGCCATATTACTCTAAACAAAGTTATTATTGCTCAACTGACCCTCTATTGTCGATTGAAGTGCGCCTGCCCTTATGTGCACAGCAGAGCGGGCTGAGACCGTCTGACTGACAGCTTTGCTGCAGTGCAGTGATTACACCGCTCGGCTTTTTATCTGCTTTTGTCAGCCTGCTCCAGTCTCAACATGGACACGAGATACAGAACTTTACTCTTTAAATCGCCTGTGCGCCTGAAAGCACAGCATGTGCATTGCCGTGTATCTGAGCTTTACGCACGAGAGGTGTGGAGTCTAGCGACCGAGGCGCTGCTCCTTTGTTACTCCACGACACTCCCTGATGCCAACATCACTGCCAGACACTCATCGTGGTGCTTGTCTCTTTCAGACCAACTTTAGATGAGTGTACCTAAAAAGGCTTTAAACAACAAAGCAACAGCATAAAGACTTAAGAACTGCCAAAACATTAACTTTAGGTAGGATTTCTTTTCACGTTCGACTCAACAAGTGAAATGTGTGCGCGTGTGTATTTGTTAGTCAATTTTGGCTCAGATGAAAAGCCCATTGGATGATCATAGGCAAACTACTATTGATAAGGCTACCCCCACTGCATTGGTCTCCTCCCTCCTTGAGGCAATACCCTCCCCCTTTAGAGGAACTAGAGAGAGGAGAGCCGCAAGACATTTATCATCCACTGTCACACACCAGCGCCGCCTCTGTCTTCCGGAGACGCTCTCGTTTTTCAATGATGTAAAAGCTAATTTACAAAGGAAATTATTTACATTATACTTGAAACCGCCTCTTTTAGTAACCAATTTTATTGACTACTATTAATTAGACTAAAATACATGTATGCATAAAATTGATAGATATGTTTTTAAAAGCGCAAAGATGCTGTATATTCAGTGACAGTACAGAAGATAGTCACCCCTCAGCCAAACGTGTCCGCCACAAACCAAGTGTTACAGTGACTGCTAGAAGTCATCTCGATTTGACAGATAGGCCTGCTCCCATCCACATCCACTAGAAGCTATTGAGCAGAAAGTATCTGTAGTAATTCAGATGTTGGTGAGTCCTGGCGTTGCTGTGGTAACCAGTAGTCTGTGCATCACCCAGTGCCCCACTGAGGCCCTGAGCTTACCTCATCAGTTTCACCAAGTTCAAAGCGTTGTTTCGCTTTCTTTTTCAAATGCAGTCTCGTTTGTATTTTTTTATTTGCATCTTGATACATACCACTGTGTCACAATAGTTGCTAAATAATTCATATTGAGTATTAGAATATGCAGATATATTTTCTGCATTATCTTGAGTATGACGGATGATTCCCACAGAGCTTCAATGCCTTCCCCTGTTTGTTTTCCACAAACCCATTTCACATGGGAGATAATGACTGATGGGACCATGAATTCAACAAAAAAATATCAATTTTAGCTTGTCAACAATGTGTTCTACTATACTTCAAATAGCGCTATAATAACATTTTATAAGGTGAAATGTATTTCCTTGACACAACATCTAAGACAATATCAAAATCATAAAAAAAACGATTTAAAACATAGGCCTAATTCTTGCTCCATATCAGTGTTTTCCGCAAAACTATTAACTTTAAATGACTTTTCCATTTTAGGTGAAATCATAAGTAGTGAGGTGTGATAGGAAATTCAGCAGACAGCTGGAAGCAGAATGTCACTTAATGCGTGTCATGTACACACAACTACAGTATATATGTTTTGCATTTCAATTTGTGTAGTATTTAGTGACCTCTAGTGGCGGCTTTGCATATTGTATTTGAATCCATTCCTTTGTAGAGCTATGAGGCAACTGCTCTCCCTCGTTTATGCTTATTTCTCACAAGTAGTTTGGTTTGGTTTTATACCGGGGTCCAGGGATAGTCTATCAGAGGACTTGACACTTGTTCTAATAAGAACCCATAATAATAAGAATGCTCCGGGGAACTGATGCAACAATTCACAGTGAAAAAGTGAAGTTAAGGCGACCTTGGGAAACAGCCCTGCGCCAGTGAAGGAAAGATAAATCGTGTTGGCTGCTAATAACGTGTTTTTTTAGTTGATTCAGCTTGTTCCTGTGTGTAATCAGAGCTTCCAATAGCAATCAGAGTATAGCCAAAGCTGCCTCGTCCACACATTTGGAGATGTTCGCGTTGTGGCGCCGTAAAACGAGATTTCCGCCCAAACATGCTGGCAACTAAAACAGAGACTGTTGCCAGCGCACTGCAGTGCAGACTGTTGGATAAATTTAGCTGCAGTTTATGCGTTGTATCCTTTTCCAGTGTGTTATAGCCTATCTGCATTTCCAGTGGTGAAGCGTTCAGAGAACAGTGCTGCATTGCTGCGACACAACTGGCAGCGTGCCTTAACTTGAAGCCCCCCCTACTGGTGGAAACAGGGTCCCACTGTTTGCAGTGTCTCTTCTAAAAACTGATGTAAATAAATAATGGAGTTAAGTGTGTGGGAGGGGATGAGGTCAGCGAAATCATCAGGACCTGCAAACATAGCAATTGCCATTCGGATCCTACATTCTCACTTTCTGTGGGGTTATTGTGGCCTGTGGCAATCAACTAAATGTAATGTTAACTATTGTCATCAAAACACTACTTAATTTTCTAATGC